>RXPK01003649.1:0-33150 GCA_004143645.1 Protaetia brevitarsis | reverse complement strand
GTCCAAACAAATCTATACGGAAATTGTCTGCTTAACCACATGTTGTTTTCTTAATTTCATTTATCCATAGGCATTGTTACCAAAAAATGGGGTTGTTATAACAATAGACTACCACCTTCAGTATTCCGGGTTTCTGACTTATATGGCGATTCTTTTTCTGTTTTTTACCCTTCACCTTCATCCTCTCACCTATCAGCTAATTTAGCGAACAAACACAACGCTAATGATCGATACCCGAAAAGCAAACAAAAAAAAAGGGGAGATGTAACCGAGGGGAAACTGACTGCCATAGCACGGGATGAAATTTCGTGATAGACCAGCCGTTCGGTAAATTCATTTCCTTTAATTAGATGAGACGACGCGACGCTCCGCGCCGCTCAGCGATGATGCCAAGTTGGCGAGACACCACATCCATCGTTTACTCGTTGCCCGCATTTAAACGAATCCATTCAATTCGAACGTTGTAAATGGGCCGGTTATGGTTTATGGAATTCTAGTTCGCGTGTGACAAATAATTCCCTATTGAATGTGAGAGTTTTGTGTACGCAGAGATGTTCTAAAATTAGACTCTCGTAGAGCGAATTTAATTAACCAAGACGATAATTAATGTTATGTTTTAATGTTGATACGTGCCTACATGGCAATACTACATTTTAAAGTGTGTGTCAAATTTCATTTTTACATAATTGGTTTACACATTTAAAAACCAAACCCAAAATAAGTAAAATAAAGCCTATTCATCAAAAATAAAATAAAAATCAATTGTTGTCTTCGCTAAAATATCTGAAAGACTTGTCACTAGCAGAGGTATAGCCCACAGGTAGGAGTGTCTCCTTCACTGTGGAATTTTATCATCGACACACTGTTTATGACCCGAAATCAGGCCGAGAAGAGGATGTCCACAGGGGAAGATTTTGTCTCCACTATTTTGGTCACTACTGACGGGCGACCTGCTGGCTACCATCAGCTATGCGGACAATCTGGTAATACTATTACGAGGATCGAGTGAGAGAGAGAGAGAAATTTCCTCAACCCTCCAACAAGTGATTAGCGCCATCTGTAGTTGGTGCAGCAGGAAAAACTTGGGCATTAACCTAAACAAAACTACTATAATACCGTTCACCAGGAAGAAGAAAGTGGAACATTTGACACCAACCATTAGTCAAAGCGTAAAGCTTGCATTTGCAGATAATGTAAAATATCTACGCTATCTATATTACTGAACCCGGCTGATGGTCTATTGACTTGCACGCTTGGCTATCAGTCGCGGGATCCTCGGTTCGAGCCCCATAGATTGCCCTCAGGGCGAGGTTTTCGTGGTTTTCCTCACTCCTTGACGAATGCTGAGAGACGAACATCTTAAGTCGCTCCACGGGCGCAGGCGTAATAGTAATTCATGGCCTGGCCGATGCTCCCTGTAACTGGCAAAAGCTGTTGGGGGATGCTAAGGCATGAATTATTTTTATTATTATTATTTGCGAAGACACTATCCTGGAATCAGTATTTAGAAAAGATCAGTCACAAGGTGAAGCTATCCTTATGGACATGCTGCAGGATGTGTGGGAAATCTTGGGAGCATTTCCAAAGCTAGTCCATTGGCTCTATATGATGGTAGTACGTCCAACCATAACCTATGGAGCAATAGCTTGGTGGCAAAAGGTGCCACAAGCTAGAACCACAGCAAAACTTACATCCGTACAAAGGACCGTGGTTTCCTGCATTTCGTCTTGCTCTCGTCGTATTCTTTTGGACCTACCGCTCTTGCACATTGTTGTGGAAAGGAGTGGCCAGATTAACTGCATTCCACATACTCATGTCTGTGTGACCAACAAGCTGTTGGAATCGGTTACTTCCGATGCCTTCGGACGTGATGGGTACTCGACCAATGATCGATGCATATTTCACTACCTCCTTTCCCAATAGAGAGTAATAGAAACGCAACGAAAGAGCACTGACGCAGGCAGATACCTGCTACTTTACAGACGAGTCTAAAACCGAGCAGGGTGTGGGTGTAGAAATATTTTGTGGCAGTCCAAGAGTCAGAAGATGTTATAACCTTGGACAACACACAACGATCTTAAGCTAAAATCTATGCATTGAGTTGTGTGCGAGAGAAATTTTGGATAAAAACTACAAGCACAAATCAATAAAAACTTTCAGCGACAGTCAGGCGGTGTTGAAAGCACTTTGTTGCTGAGTTTCTAGGTGTTCAAATAGATCTAATATATACGAAAATTGTTTGCTCAAGCAGGTATATTTTTTAATTATTTCAAAATACTGTGTTTTCATTATCGCTTATTTGTAGGTATTACCTATGGAACTGCCTATGCAGCACTAAAAAAGAAATTAGAAATTGCATATTTCAATTTTCTTCACGATCCATAAATACAGAGAGTTATGGGGAGCAAATTCTAACACGATTTCTATGATGATTAATTAATTGATGTAGATCGATGGCCAGCTAATTCAGCCGATTTGACACCGTTAGACTTTTTTCTTCCTGGGTATTTAAAAAACAAAATATTCCGCAAAAGACTTCATAGTTTGGACAAATAATTGCAAGCAGCGATTTTTGAAGAAATAAATAATATACTACTTGAAATACCACAAAAAAGTATTCGATAATATGAGGAGACGGCCAAAGCTGTGCTCAAAAGTGATAAGGGATATTTTCAACATGTACTCTAAGTGTTTTTTTTTAAATATGTATTTAATAAATTGGGCTGTACTGAATACATTGTATTGTGATTTTAATAAGCAATATCACAATTATGTTTATTTTTATTACCATAGACAGTGTACCTACAGGTGCCCCACCGAAGACTGGATCTTCGATTACAACTTTATTTTTAATTTTAGGAAAAAGTCTTCTATACATACATAAAAATACTTTTGATTTCGTAGGGTGTTCCAAAAGTAGGAGAACGCATAGTTGCTCCGTTATTTTAAATAGAACACCCTATATATTATTCCATTTTTAAATTCTACGTAGAGAAATAGCATTACTTTATATAAGCTACTATATTATTTGTGATAACAACGTTGCAACTTACGCTTTTGTAAAAAATGGCTCTGTTGCAAACTTTCGGTTAAGGCGGCGTAGTTTGTATATGTATTTGTTTTAGATATTCATATTTTAAATACCACACATATACACTTAGCTTGATACAACAGTGAAACTAAAATCAATATGGTATATACAAGTGTTCACTATAATCCTGACCATTTGCGATTTTTTTTAAATAGTGGCCTATTTCTTTGCTTATGCTAAAATGAACCCTTACGCAAAGCCCTTTTCTATTCGCACCAAACATGTATGATATTAAAATATGAATTTCTACAACAGATGCACATACAAACTACGCCTCCTTAATCGAAAGCTTGCAGCAGGGCCTCGTTTTACAAAAGCGTAAATAACACCGTTGTTATTACAGATAGTAGCTTATATAAAGTAATGTTATTTTTCTACGTAGAATTTAAAAATGGAATAACATATAGGGTGTTCTATTTAAAATAATGCAGTAAGTATGCTTTTTACTACTTTTGGAACACCTTCTATAGTTAAAAAAATATTTTTACGTTATGTAACATTGCATTCTATAAAATTTTTGTATAAAAGACTTTCTTCCAAAAATCAAAAATAGAGCTGTAATCAATGAGCCAGTGGAGGATCCAGGTGGCGCACCTGTACATTGATGCATCGCAAATTGATAAATTGGAGATACCTTTTCTGTGTTTAATCCACGTTTCAAATGTAAATATACAACATAAGCAATAAAAAGAAAATAAATCAGAACTGTTCAGTGGCGCCAACTTAAATTTTTTATTCCTAATTTCAGTCACTTTGAATTGATCACTCTGCATACTGTAACAGTTTAAGCCACACCCTGTTCTTTTTCTAGCAATTGCATTTGAGAACGCCGGTCGTTTTAAAAATATTTTACCATCGACCGCAAAACGTAATATCCGGCATACTGACGTAAGGACCGGAGCTAGCGGTTCCGATCACTGCATCCTCTTCTACCATAAGCCGTAAACGTGGCTGGGAAACTGCAAGTGCCGCAAACTATAACTTACTACTATATCGGGCAGAATTTAATGAAGCTTGAAATTATGCGGCGTATATTGGGATTCTCGCTTCCCTTCGGTCCTATTCTAAGGTTCCGTTCGGCGGGTTTGTGGAGGAAAATCATGGCGGTTGGCGGAAATACGTTCCGAGCAAAAAACGATTTTTATTACTGGTGCTTTTGTTTTCGGTTCGAACGCGGAAATAAAACGATATCGGATGGCAGGTGGGGCGTGCCTGAAAAAGGAAATAAAAGTTGTTCAGGAAATAAGCAAATCAATGAAAGCGAGCAGATGGTGTCTGAGGAGGAACGAAAGAGGACAGGTTATTTTCATGTATCGATTTTCGATTTTAATTAAAGGGAGAAGATGTTTCCGCATTTTTTAGAAAGTTGGAGTGGTGGTTCAACAATTTTTTAAAAGTGAAAATGTAATACAAATCGCAAATGAAAATTTTGGATAGCTCTTATACAGGCTAAATGCCTTTTAGTTTTTCAAGACACTAGAAGTAGACGGTATCCTTCCGGTCTTACTAGGCGGTGGTCGAGCTGGCCAGGCGAGGTTCGTCAAGGCCATTCGTTGGAGTCGAGCCCTCTTTCGGCACTACCAAATCGCAAATTAGAAATTCCATCAATGAGTGGATATATAATCAGTCCAGAGAGTGGCGGCAAAAATCACTGGGACAAAGACAGGCGAAAGAGTTCCTAAAAGAGCAGAGGCCTGAATTCACGAGAGATCTACTGAATAAAGATAGGAATACTGTCAAAATGATTGCAGGTCTGCTGACTTGTCATTGTAGACTGAATAGGCATATGTACAACATAGGCCTGGCAGATGATGCAACCTGCAGATACTGCCAAGAGGAGGAAGAAAACAACCAGTCATTGTGCTGTGTCAATGTGAAGGCCTGGCGAGGGACAAGGTTTCTAATAATGGGGGGAGGAGAACCCCACAGCTGTAGCTTCCATAAAGAAGCGCTCTCAAGATGTAGGCCTAATTTAAGAGGGCAAAATTAGAGAGCGTCCTCTAGGAAAATAGGGGATCACAATAGATCTGAAAAGGTCGCGGTGAAACAGGTCCATAGGCCACCCCAATCCTAATCTAATCTAATCTAATACGGTCTTACTTCAGAAAGGGTTGGATGAAATCCTTCCACACATGATCCGGATCAGCTGGAGTAGTTTAGTGATGGGTTATATTCCAGAAGTTTGGAGAAGAGCTAAAGGTCTCTTCATACCAACAGCAAGGAAAAAGGACACTACGTGTAGGGCGATCCCCCATACCTATCAGCCTTACATCATCCTTTTTGAAAACGGTGGAAAAGGCTGTAGATAATTATATTGGAACAGATATTTTGGAGCGCAGCCAGCACGGCTATCAAACGGGCAAATCCACTGATTGTGAGACTGCATTAGTAAAGCTGACAGATCGAATCCAAGTTGTACTGAAGAATAAAGAAACCGTAGTGTGCGCTTTTCTACACATAGAGGGCGCCTTTAATAACACTCCACCCGGGTCTGTCAAAAAAGCATTGGTTACCAGGAGGGTAGATAGCGTGACCTGCAGATGTATGTTGCAGCTGCTGTCTACCAGGTTGGTGAGGGTGGAGGAGAGGCATAAGAACACCTCGGTTAGGATGTCCACAGAGAGAGAGTTACATCCCCGCTTATGTGGAGTCTGAATTCTTATGCGGGCTCACTGATCTAGGCATACCTTGTTAAAGGTATACTGATTGTCATATACGCAAGCCGTAAATTTGGGAATACCCTCTGCTATTTACTTCAAAGAGGATTGAATTTTACGAGAAGATGATGTCAATCAATGCTAATCCCACTAAGACTACCTTAGTAGCATTCCCTAGAAGAAGGAAATCCAATTTCAAAACCATAAAAATGGATAGGCAAAACATAGATTGGAGAATGGAGGTTAAATATCTATGCCTTATCCTAGACAATAGACTTCTCTTGAAACAAAATATGGAAATTGGAGTAATCGACAAGGTCAAAGTAAGGCCCTGATTGGTGTGCAGAAACATTGCAGGAAAAAAATTGAGATGCAGCCCAAAAATATTGGTCTGGATGCATACAGCGATAGTGAGACCAATGATCACTTATGCATCAGTAGTCTGGAGGAAAAGAATTAATTAAGATTAGCATGCGTATGCATAACTGGTACTATAGGAACCTGGCCAACAGCAGCTATCGAGGTAGTATTGGATCTTACCCCTTTCCACACTGTTGTGAAGGGCGTGACAAAAATAACTACACTCAGAATGATCATGGATGGAACAATTAAGTATAGGTTTCAATCTCTTGACGGTGATCGAACCTGGGACATGCTGCGAGATGACATGTAAAAAATTCAGCTTTCACTGCTAAGTTTAGTAATAAAAGTAAGGCGATCGAAATACCTTCTTGAAATTTTAATAGAAATGCTATCAAATGGCATAAAACGGCAGAGGGAACTGGAATAGGAATATATGGGCTTAGAACCAAGCTTGGAGAAATATCCGAATATCTTCCAGGCGGAAATGCCCGTTATTGACAGATGCGTTTAGTTCAATATTGACAAGAATTACAGAAAGCAGGATATTGTCATTGTGTCTGATAGTTGAGCAGCCATCAAGGGGCTGAGCTCACATGAAATTAGTTCCAAGATGGTCTGGAAATGAATAAGGAATAAAGTAACCTTACTGCGAGTTCTGGGTCACACAGGAGTAGAAAGAAACGAAATAACGGATAATTTTGCAAAAAAGGGCTGGAATACCATAGGTAGGGCCTAAACCCTTTTGAGGAATAAGCAGTACAATATCGACGAAATTGAAAAGCGAAATGGAACAGAGAAAATCCAATTATTGGGAGAATCTCCCAGAGAATGAGGCAAGTTAAATTCCTCTGGAAACAACCTGAGTAAGAACCTAATCTGGGGCCCTCTTACATTACTCTCTCAAAGTTACAGACGATCTCCAAAAAAAAAATACCTCAGATGAGAGTGGAGAATGAAAGTAATTGAATATACCAGAAAATATAGTACACATTAACGTCATTAAAAATGTTACTGACAAATGTTTGCATTTAAATATGCTGGAGTTTAGTTCTTTTGTGTAAGAAAAAGCAGTGGTCCAAGATTTGAGCCTTATGGTACGCCAGACTACTTTTTCTTCATACGCCACGACTAGTTTAAAGATTTTTTACATTCTTATCACATTAGGTTACATTAGAATTTTAGTGCGCGTTCGAAAAACGTTTTTACTTTTGTATTTTTTTTTTTTTTGCAAGGAAATCTGCGTATTTTTTAAATCAGTTTCAATAAAATTTATTTTAAAGGAGAAGTTGAATTTTGAATTTTGTTTATTCTGAATTATTGTAGAAACTGCTAATAGATATGTAGAGGAAAACTTAATACGGATTAACGCAGGATATAATTCCGTTTAACTTTTAGTTATAATATACAGGGTGTTCTATTTACTCGAACGAATAAATCATTTTAAAATTGCTCATGCTTTTCTGATAACCTTCGTGTACGACCGACGATGACAATTTCCTGATATTTTCATTCAATCTTACGAATTCCGAAACCAAATTCTAGTAGTAAAGAAGTATTTAATCTCGGGAATTTTTTTTTTAGGATGTGTTCCAAGCTTTTTTATAGTTACAAATCAGTTGAAAATCACAAAACCTGTTCCTTTCATAAAATGAGAATGAGTGGAGTGTGGTTAGAAATCTTGATTGAAATAAAGATATACAGAGTGTTCCATTTCTAAGAGTAATTTTTACTGAAATATTATGATGTTACATTCCCAAAATATGCACCGACATCTAACATTTAGCAATAGTACTAAAATAAAACAAACTATTGGTACACCCTGTACAAATAATATCATTGTACCTATTATATCGCGTGTGCAGAATCTTCAAGTGTATTATCTCTCCACGATACGACCCGGGAAATGGATCCATTGTCTAGCGACAATCGTTCATCGTGTGCATCCCATTGTCCGCACGCTCTGACCCCGTTGCATACCATCCTTCCAACCATTGTTATTAAAATCAATCCGATATGGCCTTATAGCGTGACCGCGGAGATTAAGTGATCTTGCCTGAGGGCGAAGGACACTCGACGACAAGAATCTCCCATCCGCTACAGAAGTAGTGAGGAGAGGAGACCAGAGAAGTTAAAAGAGGCAGAAAGCTCGAAATCGCTTTCGAGTGGCGCACGAGACTCGTATAGTGGGAAATTTTATTTAACGAAGAGATATTTGCGGAGTACTTGATATAATGAGGTTGTTTTGAAAGTTGGATTAATAAGTGCTTTCGGCGCGCGTGATGAAAGCTAAGGATGCGGAATATCCCTACTTATGTTTCAGTTCTGAATGTATGTGAGTGTACCGTCGCGTCGTAAAAATGATATAGAAGTAGAAGTTGAAAGCGTGCACATGGCTTTAAGGGAACTTAAATTTAACTTTGACATATGTTCAAGTTCAGTTTCATGGAAACTTAGATTAAAGTGTAAAGATATTTAAGTGTGTTTATCTTAAGATAAGACATAAGAATGATTTTTATTAATAATACAGTCCTTTATCAAACTTTCTTTTATTAAAAATAATAATTAATCATTAGTATATTGTTAAACTTGTTTTTACTTTGATCAGGCGATAACAACCGATAGTACAAAATCTTTAAAAAAATACTTAACAAAAAAATATTTTAAAAATATGGGTTCTGACTAAAATATATGATTGGAGAAGAGTGCAGAATCATTTGAAGTCCTGGTTGATGATTAATTACCTCGAATCGACGCCAAAGTAAAACAAATTCGAATCGTCTGGGAATTAAACTTGATAAAATTAAGTTGGAAATGTTTTTTTTTCAGATTTGCTCTCTTCAAAATTTTAAATGGAAAGTAAGTTCATATGAAAGGCCTTTTGGCAGATATCTTTGTTGCATTTACGACAATGCAAACAGTTATGCAATTCTTTAAGTATTTACTAACTTATCCGATATAAATGACTGGTGTACGTTAATTTTCTAATAACCCCCGCATTTATTTTATTGTTTATGCTTCTTAGAAAACGTGTTATTATAGTATTGCAAAATGTCATATAAACGTCATTTCGTAAAATATGTATCAAACTATATGAAATTTACCAAACTGTCTTAATTAGAGAAACATCTCGCTGATTCTTTGTCATACACCCGAATAGAGAGAAACAGAGGTAGTCTTACAGTGTTCATTTTACAGTCTACTAAGCTTCTTCTATACTCCGCCAAGAATGGTATGTTCTCGTTCTTTGGAGAGAAACGTTGCAACTGTAATGTTTCTGGTTAATTCTAGTTTTTCACAAAAGTAAAAAAGTAAAAGAAGGCTGCTCCTCAGTTGGTGATGGATATGCGTAAAATATATACAGGGTGTTAGGTAAACATGGGCAAAAATTCAAGGGGTTATTCCTTGGCTTATTCTAAGAATATTTTGTCCTATGATTCTTTTTGGGAAACCCCTTTTTTGCGTAGATGCAGGGCGAACAAAATTATAATGTAAATAAAAGTATGGTGTACGCCAATGAATTTATCAAGAACAAAAAATTGTTTACAGTGCGTTGTTATTTTTTCGATCTCCATCACATTAAAACGGCTGTTTTATCTAGTAGCTGGATTTCATTTGAATACGTCTCATCGGTCGCATTTGTTTAGAGTTGAGTGACGTTTGGCTGTTTGACGTGTCCTTAATAGTTAGTGAAATCTGACTGACATGCATTTCATATATGGACTTGCAGATGATGTTTAACTCAATTAGAAACGACCCTAGTGTGTCTGAAAGAGTTAGACAGTCAATGACGAGAAGATTGAATGCTTGTATCCAGGCTGCAGGAGGTCATTTCGAACATTTATTGTAGATTGAGCAACTTTACATGTACTTTTTGATAATAAAATGTTGTTACTGTCGCAAACCTTGTTCGCCCTGTATTTTTCAAAAATCATCGTATTACAAAATATTCTTGGAATAGGCCAAGTGTAACGAAACGGGTTTTCTTATCTGAAAAATTTTTGGGGTGGTTAGCCTAAATTCTTTTTACACTGAACCGAACCCCGTTTTACAAATAACCCCACCTGCTATTTTGACCGACGAGCCACCGCTGGAAAACAATCTTTTTGTTCGGTAGCGATTGGTTTTATAAAATTTAGCCAAACATGTTTTGCAATGGTGTTTTTCTCAGTCAGTCGAAGCAGGGCCGTTAGCTAACCGGAAGATTGTCAACTAACCCACCTCGTCGTCTTTTTATTTACTCAGGTCTTCCTCTCCAAAGCTTTACTAAGGGTACAATTTGAACACCTATCTTTTATAGCGAAATAATACAATGACTATTTTTTTTTACAATTATATATTGAATAAATTGAAACAATGGAATTAAACTGACAAGCTAACAAATAAAATAAAATAACAAGTAAGAAAAAACAAAACACAATTAATTGAAAGAATATTTAATAGTTTTATAAAGTTGTTTAACATAAGCACTGAGTAATTTTTACTTTACAATATTATTTATTAACGGAGAGAGAGAGAGGTAATTAGATCTTCCCGTAATCCAAAATATTTAAGGCACAAAATCTTTACACAATACACATAATTTTTTTTTAAAAAAAGGGTTTTTTTTTGAACGGTTTTAGCATAAAAACAGAAACACTTCTCGGGGAAAGCTTTTGCTTCCTGTTCTCGAATTTTCAAGCTTATTTTAATTGCAAAATTTATCAAGAGAAGTTTGATTTTAATTTTTAAGATATGGAAACGCCCGGTAACCAAGTGGTAACGCGTGCTTTTTCTGTAGCTGAAACGGTCTCGGCGAACTAATTAATTCAGCAGTGTTAAGGGTATTTATAAACTTCAGTTGTGACGTCATTCCGCACCAATATACTAGTTCCGCTTCTCTTTACAAGAGGGCGCAAGACTGATGGTTAGCGTTATTTTTCTGAACTTCAAACGCCCTTCTAGGGAGTAATGTGGGATTCGCTGATCAGCAATTGTGACATACAATAGACAAAGAAGCAGATAAAATTTAAAATGAATACCGTATTATCTTAATTATGCAAGACTTTAAACAGAACAGACTGTTATTTCCAGTAGAGCAAACGCTGCTGCTACAGCAAATGCCACAGTACTTATCATCAACGTATTAATAAAATGAATTTTAATACTTTGTATTATACCGGATGGAATTTCAAATTCTTACATAAGGAATAACCCCTTGAATTTTTGCCGTATGTTTACCTAACACGCTGTATAATAACTAATTAGATCTACTCGATAACTATGTTTTAACCGTGCCTGTTATACAACTGGAATATGTATATTACATAGCCCGTGAAATAAGAGATTTTTGGGATAATTTCTAGAAAACTTACAAAACAATTATTACTATACCGGTGGAAAATGCTCTATAATATGGTTTAATAAGAGAATCCTTAGGCATGCGCAGACTTATTGGAACCAGAGGCCACTCGGCTCACAATTGAAAACAATACAAAAAGTTGAAGTAAATTTTACTATAAAAATAAAATAAATAAAACAGTGATTTGTGTATGGGTGCCTGATAATTAAGAAAGTTTCAGAATGAAAATTAGACGTGAGATATAATTTGAATTAAAATTGCATTATTTATATATATAATTGATAGTAAAACAAGAGACAAAGAATGATTGTTCCTTAAGTATCCTAAACATTATATCTTGGCGCTTGATTGCGTCGTCTATCTTCATTCATCATCAATTCCATTTTACGTAGCAGACGGTCGGTAATGCGCGAGACCGACTATGAAATTCACTTATAGGCAAAAACCGCTGGCCTCGGAAGTTTTATACTTAGCGCGGGATGCCGAATGAAGAAGCCCGTTAGTCCCGTTAGTTGCCGGAATGAAAAATTAAAAAACTTTTCAGCGTTCGCCGACTTTTCTGCATCCGTTTGTGTTCTCTGTCGGTGCCGTAAAAAGTTGTTCCATTAACTAAATTAAAGGTCGGTGCGTTGTTTACTGTACATGACGGCCGTGGGGCTTGTAATTAGGTATAGCTCTTCTTTCCAGATGATTTTTTTATTACTTCATATTCGCTAAATCATCACCAAACTAGGAGAATATTGTTGTTGAAATAGAGAAAGCTAAAAACTGTATATTACATAAAAATTGCTATTTCAACACTTTACCTGAGAATAGGTTCTTTGAAGTTTAAAATTTACCCGTTATATTTAAAATTAGTGTCCAGATACCCAGTTGGCAGAAATTATAAAATATAATGTTATTGTTAACGAGTTCAATTACTTTTAATACGGACAATGACAAATCAAATATTTATTTTGTCATATAAATTTCTATAATAATTCTGATCTATTATTTGCCGCTAACATTCGGTCTTTCCCTGACACGCTTTGGACATCAAAAGCTGTCAATTGCAGTATCGTACAGGGCGGCGTTTCCTTCTTTGGGGTCTCGAATGTTCATCCAATTGGATCTCTCTTGGGGCTTCGTCGTTTGTTGTCTCTCCGTCCTGTTCTGTTCTCTCCCATTCGTGCATTAATTTGGAATTTTCGTTCTGGTCCACGTTGTACCTCTTTAGGGGCGTCTACTGGCACAATTCCAGTGTAGAATTTCTAGGTCCGTTGGGTTTCCAGTAGATCAGAGTTCCGATATCGGTCACTGGGGTATACATCTGTTACAATATATGGACCCGCATTCTTTGGGAATAGTTTTCGGCTTTGACCAGTGACTAAAGGCTCTCTTTTAACAAATACCAATTTTCCGGGTAGGTAGTCTTTAGGTTTCGCTCTATTTTTATTAAATCTAGCTTGTTGTTTCGCTTGGTCTGCTCGAATGCAGATTCAATAGCAAGCTAATCGCCGTTGGAAAATGCCATTTTCAGCGCAATTGCTCAAATCGTCACCTAATGGATGTCCATCATATGTGCTGGGTGTGAAGTTGAAAAGCAGGTTGAAGGGTGTCGTCTTTATTGTCTGGTGATAAGTATTGTTCACGCTGTATTACATTCTGCCAAGGTGTCTGTCCCAATCTCTTCCTTCTGAATCTCTCGCGAGGGCTGGTAGCATGGGAGTGATTGACCTTTTCAGCCGTTCCACCTGGCCATTAGTCCTGGGGATGGCAGTTGCATTCTTAATATGGATAATATTTCTTCTTTCACACATCTTTTTGAAGGGTTTTCCTGTATATGAGGTTCCTCTGTCGGTAACTATTCTTTTCGGAGGGCCTAAGATGTCACAAATTTCTTCTACGTAATTAGCTGCTCTTTGGAAGGTGGTATCTTTAACTGCTGTCATCACCATTGACTTTGTGAAACCATCTATATCAACTATAATATACTGATTACCTCTTTTACTCTTAATAAATGGTCCGAGGTGATTATCTTAAGCTAAGACATAGGAATGGTTTCCATTAGGTGATCAATATGGATCGTGTCATAGGGCAAACCAATCTTGTCAATTGAGTGCAAATATTCTGGCCGTTTTCCTCCTGGACTTTTGTAGTAGAGACATGGTAAACAGGATCCAATGTATCCCTTCACATAGCGTTTTACTTTTGGGAACCAATAATTTTCTTGAATTTTCTTGACAGTCTTATCCAAGTCTATGTATCTCAGATCGTCGTGGAACATTTTCATAATCTGCCATGGCACTTTCTTCGGAATTACCCATAATTTCCTTTCATCTTGCTTCCTGTACAACTGCCCATGTATTACTTCATAATTTTTCGTTATCTCTTCATCAGCTTTCGTGAGTGTTCGTTTAGGTGTCACAGGACTTCTATTATTCCTTGAACCTTCAGATCTTTTCTCTGAGCAAATACTAACCAATCCTCATTTTCTAAGTTTACTGCCAATATATCTATTCCGTTTGCTATATCAGTTTCTTCACTCGGATTTCGCGATAAAGCGTCTGCATGTTGCATCTTTGCGATGGTCTATATTGTACTTCAAATCGAAACTCTTGGAGCTTCCATCTTCCTATTTTTGGTACTAAATCTCGTTTTGATAGTGTTCCTCGCACAGCAGTGCAATCGGTGATAACTTTAAAATCTCGTCCTATCAGGTACTGTCGTAACCGTTCACAGACCCATACAACTGCTAGCGTTTCCAGTTCTGTTGAGTGGTATCTGCTTTCTTCGCTTGTCGTCTGTCTACTAACATACATAACTGGGTGCCAATGTCCGTTTTGATCGCTTTGAAGCGTAACTCCTCCTAACCCATTCTTACATAGGTCAGTATGTATCTCGATAAGAGCATGCTAAGAGTACAACATTAGCACCGGCTCCTTGCATAACTGCTGTTCTAACATCTCGAATGCTTCTTGCTCCTTCTGTCCCCAGGTCCACAATGCACTTTTCCTTAATAAATTTGTCAAGGGTCTTGCAGTCAAACTATAATCTTTTATAAATCTTCTAAAGTACGAAGTTAGCTCGAGAAATTGGCGTACTTGGTGGATGTAAGTAAGTATGTATGTAAGTAAAAGGGTGGTGTTACACTGCGACCTAAAAGATCTATTGTGTCCCCTATTCTTGCTGCTTTACAGCTGGCCTTCCAGTCCTATTTCTTTTAGAAAGTGTAGGATGTCAGACGACCCCAGTCTAGGTAAGTCTCCCTCTTAGATTTCACATGCTCCCAGGTGAAATGCCCTCGAGTTGCACAGTGCTACGCAGTTTGAGAGGAGATGGATGGGTGTTTCATCCTGTTCCCCACAGAATCTGCATTCAGGATCTTTTTCCAATCCAAGTTTACTCAGGTGTCCTTTCAGTCTACAATGACCTGAAAGTATTCCTGTTAAAATGCGATTGTTCTTACTCAGGTTGATGCATTCTGTAAACCTCTTCTGGTTATATGTTCCCAGAAGAATTTTACTTTGCCTCATTCCCTGGAGATTTTCCCAATAACTGGATTTTCTCTACTCCATTTCTATTTTTAGTTTCTTCAGTATTGTACTGCTACTTAACCCGCAGAAGGGTTCAGGCCTACTTGGTGGATGCTTGTGGCTATTGAGGATGATCCCAGTGTAGGCATTCGAAGAATTGGACCTTAAATTCAAGTTACACTACCGTTCAACGTGTTCTAAAAGTGAAGTAGTAACATGCTTTCCACTCTACTAAAGTTGAAGTCTTGCGAAAAGACGATTTTCCGCTTAGAGTCTCAATTTTTGTCGATGAATATTGTGATGAAACGATGTTTACTCGCGACGGGATCTTCAACATTAGAAGAAGAAAACCTAAACGTGATGCGACGACGAGGATTTCAGGATCGCTTTTCTGTTAATGTTTGGGCCGGCATCCTGCATTCTTATCACATCGTCTCAGTAGCGAGAATGAATGAATTGCAAGGTCTCCTAGATAATCTGCAACTAGTACTGCTACTAAATTTACGGCTGCAGTTACATGAAGCGCCTGTTCACTACGCTATACAAGTAAGAACGTGGTTGGATAATAATTAAGTATTCCCAAAGATGGATTGGTCGTAGGGCTCCTATTAATTGGCCACCATGATCGCCAGATCTTACTCCACTAGACTTCTTTTTATGGAGCCACTTGAAAACATCGTCTACCGTACGAGCCTCGAGAATGTGGAGGACAGCGAATTATTATTGCCACGGTTACAGTAGCTCCCGAAACAAACCGTTCAGTTAAGTGTTCGTAGAAGATTAGAAAACTGTTTAAGAATGGATGGGCAAAATTTCAAACATTGGGCGCGTTCAGGGACGGTCAGCGACTGAGAAGCTTAGTAAGCAACTTCCCTGAATAGAGCAGCTGACCTGCCGCTGACAAACAGCGGCTGACTAATACACTCAGCGTAGAAATTATAGGCTGCCTTCCTCAGCGCTGTCAAAAGTAGTAGTGGGGAGCGCATACGTTGGTTATGTGTGGTTATGTTATCTAATTGTTAATTAGAATCGGTTTCGTATACAGTGTTATTCCAAAGCGTACTATTGTACTATTTTAGTACAAGTGAATGAAACGTAGTACAATAGTACCTCTTTGAATAATTTGTACAATGTATAACTGATTCATTGCAATTTCTTAAAAAAAATGCTTTCAACTGATATTAGTAGATAGGGCTGATAAGAAAGAAATGAAATTTCTTTTTTTTTTATGTAAAAAATCATACCAAGTTATAGAAACTTGTATTACAAAACAATAGTACGATTTATTGGAAAATAGTACCACATGTTAACCAATCTCAGTACATTGTTTAAAGCTGTCCGAACAACACTGTTCGTATAGATTCCAAAGAATCTAAACTATAATAGTTAAACTGAAAATATTGTTTGTTTTGTTTATTTTAATAAAGTAGTTACACATGACATCCAAAAATAAGTAGCACCAACAGTAATAGCAATAAAAAAATCCTGTTTTTGCAAGACTATGTATTTGAAACGAGAGGTGGGTAATATCTAGAATAGCCCGGCCGCTCTGAAGATCGAAATATTGGACTCGATGAGTGTAAAATAACTCCGGAATCACGAATGAGTGTTTACTTTTCCACGCTGACCATATTTTTTACACTTTTTTCTTTAAAAAAGATTTTCAGGTTATGTCACCACACAAAACACGTCGAAATCTGGAAAAAACCGCATTTATCAACCAATAATTGTTATAACCGAGTCCTAAAATATTTCAACTAACTTATTTTCTTGAGATAACACCTTTTCCTGTAATATTTTTGTCAAAAAAAAGAATACGTTTGAATTCGCACAATATCCATTATGTTGTTTACATCAAGATCATCATGTATTAAAAAATCTACAATAATAAAATCCATTATGTTTTAGGTATAACCTCGTATAGGTTGATATATTATACACTATCCAGAAAGGTTGTAATTATTTTGACAGATTACATTTATTTGAATAATAGGTTATGTTCATTCTGTGATTTGGGCTAGCGCATAACCATTCAGGGAAACTTGTATTGCTGATTGTTAGCGTAACTCAGCGCTTTTCTGCTTTTACTAAGCAGCTGACCGTCCCTGAACGTGCCCATTTATTGTAAATTGACAAGTTAGTGTCAGTTTTGTGATTTGACTTTTCATTAATTTTTTCGGGTTTTTAATGGCTACAATTTTATTATTCAGTAAGGTACAGTTTTATATTAGTTTGATTAGGTATACATACAATGTTGCCGGGTTATCTCATTTTCAAATATCATTTTTTAAAAAGTTAAAACTTCTAAAGAAATTCCGATTGCATTTTTGTCGTCAAATAATGATTCTTTAGCGCCTTTTAGAAGGTAATCCAGTAATTTTGAATCATCCAGTATACACAATGTTTACAGTCTAGATTTTTTATTTACTGTAATGACTTTATGATTATAAAAAATTGGGAACATTAGCAACACCTAGGTAAATAAAGTAATTAAAAATTATAAAGAAAACTCCTACAATCAAACCTTCACGAGAATTTCGCACACCTAGTGCTCGAGAACAGCGAGAACTTTCAAGAATCGGATACTATCGATACTTTCTCGAGAAAGTCACTCACATCACTACAAATAACCACACACAAACAATCGATGAAACAACCCTTCAGCGAGACAGCATTTATGATTTCCAATTCCGCGCATGCTACAGCTGTTTACTTAATTAGTTATCGGTTAAATTAGAACGTCAGACTCCCATAACGTCGACGAGCCGGGCGTAACAAGTTCCAGCACAGGGAGAAACTTACCGAAACTCGCCCGTTCGTTGAAGAGAGTCCACGACCCCGCGAGTAATTCAATACATATCCAATCGGCGCTCAGCGCCCGCAGTAATCCTGTTAATTCGGCGCTGCATATACACAATAGCTGTTGTTTCCGTCGAGTTGGAGATCTCGATCGGGCAAGGACGTTAAGGGGCAATTAGAGATGATGGTATTTGGATGGAATCGTCTCGCCCCGTCTTTTGTTGAAGTTAGCGAGATGGAATAGAATATAATTAAGCGATAAGCGTTCAACTATCAGCTTGCGTTTGTTTCTATTATTGAATATAGGTATATGAATCAATAGTCAAGCAGTGAGATCTATTTATGCATATTTTTTTTTTAATTTCTTCTTTTCTTGGTTTTTAGGTCACAAATATGGAAATGAATATCAATGACTACAACGTTTCGCTTTGCTTCAAAGCTTTTTCAAGTATAAAAATATAAAATGAAAAAAGCGTAAAAATAATGACAAATTGTTTTGCTTACTAAGATTTTAATTTTATCATTATGTTCTATTTAAAGATTGCGTTTTAAAATAGGATGTTTTGATTATTTGTTTTTGAATTTTGCAATTAAATAGATCTTTAAAAATATTGTATTTAGCTATAAAATTAATTTATATAATTTTGTGAAATATTGTATGTCGATCTTATCATTAACTGCATTTTTATGTTTATAAATTTGAATTATTTCAAGTATATTAGGGGTTTTTAAATTTTGTTCTTTGTCTAAAATTGTTATGTTATTGAAATCAAAGGTATGATTTTCAGCTATTTCATGCTTTTTTAAAGCTGTAACATTTTTATTATTTTTGTGTCCTTTTATTCTATTTTCCAAATATTGCACGGTTTCACCAATATATGTGTGATGTTTTACTTTTTTCAATTTTTGATTTTAGTTTTGAATAGATTTGGTTTTGTAGTTTGTTTTGCTAATAGTATCTGATCGAAAAACTGGACTTGTTAATTCTGTCGTTGGAATTTTGCCACATTCAAAGATGGCTGCCAGTTGTCAAGCGGGCGTTGTTTAAGTACACAGCGGGCGTTTCAGTGTTTTATATTGTTCGTAGATCGGAACCTAATTGTTATTCAGGTAGGTATCCAATGTTATCGAAACCCTAACCAAGAATAATTTTTCTAAACACCAAATTTAACGTACCATAAACCGACACCACTACATTTTCGATCCAACATATCATCACCATGGTTTATAGTATTTTATGTATTATAATACCTATGTTAATCTAATGACAATGTCAACGTTAATTTACGAACGTATGACAGCTAAATACAAGGTGATCCATGATAGCGGGAGATTTTGAGGACGTCATTATTTTGAAACTAATCTTAGGTTGTTATGGATTTATTTGTTAAATGATTTCACATTTCTTACCATTTAGTAATCATGGAACGGTGGTACAGGGATTAATGTTCTTTTGTAATCAAAACGTTTTACAAAAATAATTACAAAGTGGTCGCAGCACAGCAGCAACTTTGGATTAATTTTAATATTCCTCGTCATGGAAGAGTTCAATCTGGTCACTCCAAAAAAGCGTGAGTTCGTAAATTTGAAGAAAGCGGATCAGCTAATAATATTAAACGGCTGAGCCCAAACAGAAGTGTTAGAAATTTGAATAACATTGATCGAGTTAGAGCAGCTGTACAGCGCAGTCCCAAACGGCTTAGCTAAGATGACATTTCTCCGAATTTGACATAAGGATCTCCATTTCCATCCTTATAAGATTCAGACAGTTAAAGCACTTAAGGGGAGGTTTACATATATATATCGGAAAAGTCCAAAAACTTTGAACTTTTTTTTTCAGACAAAGGAAAAGATATACGAAATACGACTTTTTCTTAATAAATATATTAAAACTTGAACATTAAAAAAATATATTTTTTTATAAAGACAAGACGTTCGCTATTTGTATCTAGGTAGCAATGTGTACAGAAAACACGGTCAACTGCGTAAACTCTAGCATACGCAAAAGTGATCCGAAATTGAAATAAAAAGAAGAGTTAGAAATATATTAAATTTGTTGGAGGTATACCTAAATTTAACCAATAAGTCGAAAGCAAACAATGTGGCAGATACCTGGACTTTGATTTGATTATTTTCTATTTTTTTTTGTGGTATGTGGATATAAAAATGTGGAATATTGCAATTTTTAGTATATTATAGGTATAACTCCAATAAAAACTGTTTACATTAAGAAACCAAAAGAATTAAGTTGATATATTGAACACTTGAAGAACTAGAACTTACGCAGATATGAAAAAATCATGTTTCGAGAAAAACGCGTTCAAAGTTTCTCAGCAAAAATTTTTACAAATAGTTCAACTACACTTAGTCAGCTATTCCAGCACCATACATTAATCCTTCTTCTTCTTCATACTTCTGCATTTGCAAAATTTGTTGCTTCCCTTTAGACAGCACAGCAAGTTTTGCAGCGCTGGACATACTCTGTTCTGCTCGTTGTATGCAGAATTGATGACGAAATTTTTGGCATCAAGTCCTACTGCAATTCCCACCGCATTCATTATTTGTAATACAGAAAAGTAACCTTCATTGAATAAATTTGCGGCAATGTAGGTAGCAAGTTGAATTGTTTATGGGTCGCAGTGTAAATCTTTTGGAGCTAGTTTCTACACACATGAACTAAACGAGTCGTTTCAGTTTTGACAATTTTTTCCAATGCATCTTTGCAAGAAATCACTCTAGAAAAAACTTCATAAATCGGCCTAATAGCATCGTGATTTTTTTTTTTTTTTTGCAAAAGAGGGTCATGTATGAATGAAGCAAGCTCAACCTTGGCTTCTGCAACGCGCCACTTACACAGGCTGTCTACACCTTTTGGACAATAAATGTGTCGTGGATCCGCGTCGGTTGAACATTTATAATGAAATGTAGCCCAAATAGCTGCCTTCATTTTTATGCAGAATCTGGATGTTGTCTAATTGCTAGTCCACAGTACACTATTGTTAAATTATCAATAACTTTGTCAGTCAGTTTACCAGCGCCCTTTCTTCAAAGTCCACTCATTCTTTTTTGTACATCTCCAACGCATTCTCTTTTTTTCTTGAACAGTAACATCTTCGTACGGCTAAAAATCACAAATTGCTTAAAAAGTTATCTTGTCTTAGTCGCCTATCCGAAATCGTGCGAAAATTTCTTTTAAGGCATCGCATCGACTTCCATTTTTCCTGTGCTACTCTGATGATCCGTATTAGTGCGGTTACCTTTGCCATCATATTCTAGCCAGCTTTTATAAGAAATTTAGTGTAAGTAAGTGCATCTGTATAAATTGATACATTTTATGGTAAGTAGTTTCTAAAGCGTGGGAAAGTGTGTTTTAAGTAAAAGAAATATTGTTAGATCAGTTTCTTCAAATGTGCGTTTTATTTCGGATCTAATTGCTTCATATTATTGTAATATAAATAGCTACTCTCTCGTTTATTTGTGATCCCGACTGCAGTGGCATTTCTAATCATTAAAGACAACTATACATACACTAACAAGCAATAAGTATGATATTTCGACCCGAGCAGCCCCGAGTCGAATATAGTATTACATCTAATTTGCTCCGTTTGTGTTCGGTACACCCGCTCTTTTAATAAGCCGCAGCGGCTTAAACAATGCGAATATTACGAAACCGCTTTAACCATGTATGTTGTATATTTGGAGCTTTCAAAAAATGCAAAAAACCAAAAATCGATTTTTCCAGTCAAATACATGTAAACCTCCCCTTAAGCCAACAGATCAGCCCCGTCACCTGCATTTGTTACAACAAGAAATTTGATGTTCATAATTTATGGATCTTTGATGAAGCGCATTTCAATTTATCAGGTTATACAAATAAGCAAAACAGCCTTTATTGATTTTTAAAAAAATCCAAAGCAGCTTTACCAAAAACCTTTACACAATTCGAAGATAACGGTATGGTGCGCAATGCCTTTACGGGAATTATTGGTCGGTACTGTTTGAGGATCAGAATGAAAATGCTGTTGCTGTCAATTCTGCACGCTCTGCTGTCACAAAAAACCAGTTTCTAACCCAGCAATTGAACCTGCTTCCACAAAACAACCAGAATACATGATTCCATTGGATGGTGTTACTACACATACTGCTTTGTGGGGCTATCTCAAAAGTAAAGTTTTTATGGATAAACCACGAGATATTGCGGAGCTAAAAAGAAAAATTATTTAATCGCCAACATTCCGTTAGATGTGATATGTTGCAATGTGTTATGCAGAATTTCAGGAAGCTGTAGAAAAAGGGAGACCATTTGCCCGACATAATTTTTAAGAAGTAGAAATGCCAATGGCATTTTTTCTGGTATATTGTATTTTAGTTAAGTATACTCTTGTTTTTATAATAAAGTTACCCCTGAAAGTATTCAGCGTCTCATCCCCATATGTTAGTTTCATAACCAATGCGACAGGCGTAGCAGTAGTCCTGAATGAAAAGAAATGTGAATTTGTCCCCCATAGTTTTATTTTCATTTTAGTGTTTCTATACGTCGACTCTACACATGCATGTAGTGTAAAAATCCTTCATACTTTGCGAGTAAATGCACGTTTAATTAAGTGGATTTTACACGTATTTGCATGTTATATATGGCATATGGCGGACTTACGTCATAAATAGCAAGTAGTCCTAAGCACGTTACAGTACTTAATCACGAAACTTTAAACTTTTTCAAAAAAGAAATTCTTTTTTTTTTGTTTATTCCATATTCTGACAACTACAATATATTAAAAAAAAAAGACTGCCTTATTTGGTATTCTTGTTTCGACATCACTATATTTCTCATGTACGTGCACGAAGTGAAACAGGCATACGCAGAGAGTACGTGTACCTACATAGGGCTTTTTGTGTGAGAATTGGAAAAAGTAGGGCAAATTCAGGTTACGAAAGGAAATACTTTATATACGCTGAATATTTTTGCTGTTTTTCATAAAAAATATATCAATATGAAAACTTAGAACAGCTTCCGAAGGCAATATAATGTATTTATTCGGTTACCGTTTTGTCACGTATCAAACAAAAAATAGTAATAATAAGCAAGAATATTTGCTGCAACATTGTGACTTTATATTTATCCTCCAATTTCCATAATTTGTAAATTCAGCTCTAATTGGCGGAACAAATGTTTGTCCAAATTACTTTATTGATCCAAATATTACATTCCGGCTTTAATTCCAGAACCCTAGAAAGCTGAGAGCTTTCAAGGTTTATAGCGAGTGAACATAACAAGGGTCAAGATTTATATTAAGAAACCGACCCTCTTGATTCCTTCGTCTAGGAATAGTAACCGAAACAGTTACAACTTCACCATATATATATCTCCACCTAATTGCTTCTTCGCGTTTTCGAGGCATGTCACTGTGAATTCCGCTTTTTCTATAAACCTTTCACTTCCATGTATCTATATCTGAAGAAATATTGTAGTCTTTTCTGGCTATTGGCTAGTCGTGACAGTTAGAAATTACAGTGTTATCACGCATCACGTTTGTAATTTGTATCAGGCGTAGAATCGAATAGGGTGTGTGACCGGATTGGATAATTCGAAAGAAAACCTTGGGCTAGACGTTCCAATTTCAGACACCAATTTGCTGTTAATGCGCGCACGTTTTTCTTATACAGTTTTTTTTCATTTGCCGAGCCAACGTCAAATAATCTGGGCAATTTTGTGAGAATATATCCCGAAAAAGGTGAAAGAAAAAAAAGTTTGTGCAAATAAAAAAGGGACTACAGTTTTAATTAATTATTAATTACGTATTTGGTTGTAAAAATTAATATAACCTTTCCTGATACAGTGATTCTTATTAAATACTACTTAATAGACTGAAAATGGACTTGTATCAAAGAAATTAAGCTGTAGGGGAAGGTGGGACAAGACGGGAACATTAAGCTTTAGAACACTGCATCAGGATTGCAAATTGATATACAAGGTTCTAAGTACGCTTGTTGTAATCTTTAAACATTTATCTGCTGATGGATGAATTTACAATTTTTCGGTGGATACTCTTGATGTTGTGAGAACATTTTGAAAAGAAATGTGTAAATACACCATCTTGCCCCACCATGGGGGCAAGATGGGGTTCTAGTTAAGAATGGGTCGTACCATAAATCTAGATAATAGGTAAAAAAATTAGATTCTTAAAATATTCTTAAAAACATGCAGGAACAAAGCTTAAACTCTTTAGAGCGGAACTACTTAAAATTAAAAAAAATACAGTAACGATAAGTATATTAAACTTAATCTTCACAATTGAGACAATAGAAGACGAACCCATCCACGTTATTCGCACAGCCTCCATGTACCCAACCTCGCCATCCATGGCATTGTATCAATACTTGCCCTTACAATACTAACATTGAGCGTCATCTTCCTCAACAGACGAACTTGATTATTTCCTTGACGTTTTCTAAAAATCTATCTCTTTGCTTTCCTTACAAAATTCGGCTTCTTGATCTCTTCTGTTTTCTTATTGTCATTTTTTTTTCCTCTAACTCTCTCTCAGCACTTCAAGTTGCCTTAGGGATTCTCCAGACTTCTATTTTCTTGTAACAGATTTTTATAGGTAGTGCTTGTAAGGATTATTGTCTTTCCCTTGTTACGCTTTGATTGAACCTGTACTTTATTCCTAACATGCGAAATAGGCATTATGTCTTCGAGAAAGCATAATGGCATATCCAGGCATAACGGACCAGACTGAAGAGTGAGATAATATATGTTCCCATGTTGCTCCATACCAATAGCCCCATCTTGCCTCTTTGGGACATTTTCTGGTTATGTTATAATAACATATTAAATATTTGAAATAAACAAATAACACGCTATAGAAAATACATGCAATACATGTCAATTAATAAGCACAAAAAGTGTAGTGGTAAATAATTTACTTATACATCCGATACTGGCCGTTGAACTCATCGTCAAAATAATAACGAAATTCTGGAAATTGCAAAGTTCACGCACAAACAGCAATAACTTTGTTATTACGACCAGTAAAGTTTCCTACATTACAACAAACATAAAACAGCACTTGTCAATATTAGGACTGCTATTATTTGACAGATGCTTACTGCCGTTTTGTAGATAAGACGATATCCCCATCATGCCTCGTGGCCCCATCTTGTCCCACCCTCCCCACTCGTTAACCATAATTAGTTTTCTTTGCCACGAGTTTTCGAGGCTTTCAAGTATTAGTGGTGTAACTGTAAATATGTAAATGGAAGACCGGAATTTTGTAAAAATCCTCTAAAGCTTTGGTGCGCAAGGGATGCGGAGTCTATTTGTTAAAAGAAAAAAAAGCCGTTTTCAACATTTTTACACTTACAACTAGGGATGGAATGTACGTGATATTTATTTCTGCGTGTAAGATGGCATAAAATGTCATATACACAAGCTTCCTACTTTTTTTTTAGTTATTTATTTGATATTTTTCCAGGAAAATGTAAACTATTAAAATTTAAAAAATGCTAACCCTCGAAAGGGAATTGAAATTATTCTATGATATGCGGTGAAAACATCTCATCTACAAATGGCAGTAATCTTGAAGCTGACACAAAACAAACCTGCAATAATATTATTTTGCCATTGTATTTTTTAAAAGAGTTGCAAGATCTTATTAAAAGCATGTTTTTTTTAATATGTTGCTACCGCCGCAAACTGACAGCTAAAATCACCGAAATCTTGGGTGCCAAATCTAAACGCAACCGAAACACGAAAAGCATGATCTGCGGGTAATCCAGGAGATCATCTATCTGTTGTCGAGTCAAAATGGTAATTCTTCGGTCAACAGCTGCGGCAAGCGGGGCAAAGTTCCCGGTGACGGTATATCTGCTGTAGCAAGAGCAATATGCTGACGGGGTAGCTCAATGGAGATGGCGGTGGGCTGTCTTAAGGTGTTGGTTTAAATCTCGGTAAATAGGCGCCAAGGCTTGGATGGAGTACCGACGCATACGAAATTTAATAATAAAGTGCCAAAAGCCTAATGACACTAAGTCAGCAGATAAAAGGGAACAGTTACCGCAAAGTTGGGTAAAGTATGTTACCATTTAATTCCAATAAAATGTAATAATAAAGGTAATAAAACTCATGCATAAATACAACAAAGTTCGATTTATTGTAAAGATAAAATAAATTTGGTGTTGACTCTGTATGGTAAATTTTAGTTCTAGGTTTACTCATCTTAAAAAGTAAAGAAAGACAAATATTGCCATGATAAAAATTACATTATTATTATTATACAAAGAAATCTAATATAGAGATTGGCAGTTTCAAGATATATGACAACTTAACTCTAAGTACTTCAGTAACTTTTCTTCGTTTTACTATGGATGAAAACCTAAAATATAGTTCCTATCTGGACATGACAAAAAAGCTATATTAGCTCAGTAATTGCATAAAAATTCTAAGTATTGAAAAAAAAAAGGTGTATTATTTATTATATATTACGGAGTTTTTATATCCAGACTGAAATTGGTTATCCTGTTATGGGGCAGTCTTACGCATAATTTCTGAGGGAATTGTATGGTGGGATATCTAAAACTAATCAAGTTGCTTACACTTGTCGCACTATACAGGGTGTTTACAGTACAGTCAATTTTAAATGAGTATATTTTACTTTAAAAAAATAGAACACCTGTATATGTTTCCATCATCGATTTCTTATTAACAATTGCTTTGATCTTTATTAAGCATACTCTATGTCTATCTCTTATATTTTTCGAGTTATTATAGCTTTTATTAGTTTTTCTTTAATTTTTCATACTGATAAGTGCTTGATTTTTAATTTTAAATAAAAAGAAAAGTACAAACACCTGCTGCTAAGCCATCGTCATAATACAATACTCTCGATAAATTATAATTACCCCTTGCTGTTCAAGCATAGTTTTTCAATAAACTTTTCCAAAGAATTAAAAATATCAATAATTTGAAATTATTATTAAATATATTTTAAAAATTAAAGGCTTAACTTGCTAATTAACCTGGAACCTTACAAGTTTGATGATTATTTTCGTATGTAGTTTCTAAGCTTTCTGCTGAGAAATCTATTTATCTTTTTTTTTTTTGTAGAAGTAGCTTAATGTTGATATTTTTAAGTGCTTATATAACGTATTGCTGTGAACTGATTGTAATAATAAAACTTGCAAAATGAAAAAATTAAATTAACTAGCTCAACGGATAAAATCTTTAAAGGGCGCAAAAGAACAATTAATCTCAGAGTTACCCTCGCGAATTAAAACTTGAATCTAACCACGACAAGTAAATTTAAACAAGAAATCTGACTTTCTTAATTACCCCAAAAATTGAAAAGGTTTAAATTAAAAATAAAAAACAGAATTTTTGACCCAATGACGTTATATTACAATCAAAATTTTATAAAAAAAAAGGAAAAAACAAGTTAATTACAATTTGCAGAAAAAAAAACCGTGAACAGAGGGTTCTGGCCTAAATTTAAAAACTGCACGTGATTCTAAATTACAATAGGACAATGCTATTTCCTATATCAAAGCAAAAGATTAGTTAGTTCAGGAAGATAATTCTAATATCTTTCAAATCAATCCACGTGGTATCAAATTAATACAAACTAAATTAAACGTGGACAATTTCAAGTAAATAACAAAAGAAAAATTTAAATGCAAGCACAAAGCTTTCACTCACCTAAACCGATGTGATAGATAATTTAGAATGAAACAGCAAAATAGAAAACGGAAAAATTAATTCTTTAAAATATAAAGAAAATTTAAACTGAAAATATATCTTCCTGTACAAAAATAATAAAAGATCTATCTATAATGTGCACACATCAATATAATAACAATTATTATTTAGCGAATTCCTTGAGAGACGATATACATCTAATCACAGAAATCAATTCTCTAAATCATATGAATAAACAAAATGGCAGCAAAGAAATTTAAAAATACAAGGACTCACGCTAGCGTCTACCAAGGAACTGCGTGACAAAGTTGAACAGTCGTATTTCATACAACAACAACGCAGACGCACAACCAGTACGCCAACGGACAAAATCTAATAGAATAAACATTAATCAGAACTAGCAAGTGCTACACATCTAAATAAAAGAAATTAATATTAAAAAAAAACTGAACACTTAACTAAATAAATCATACAATCAATTCATTAACTAAAACTTATATAAAAATAAAATCTACATCTGTGAAAATTCTCTCGAAACATTGACAAAGGCTGAACGGAGTAAACATGACAAAATCAATGCAACTAAAAAAAAAAAACACTCACGAAAACTAGGTGTCCGTCCACAGCAGTATTTTATTTTGAAGTAGTTTTTTTTTGATTTTACTATTGTGAGGTTTTTGAATTTCTATCTAATGTGTATAATTGAATGTGAAATTTCTTAAATTTAATTTGTTTTTATCTTGACTTGTTTAGTCAAGTATTTTTGCTACTTTGTAGCTGTTTGAAATAAAATTTTCTATCCATCTATCTCTTTTACTGTTATTTCTTGCGAGTTATTAATATTCAAATTATTTATTTATGTATAAATTAACAAAATTTGCGGTAAAATATTTTTTAAAAAATTGATTTTCAATTACTGAGGTAGGTACCAAATTAGTTATATTTTTTGTAAAACACTCGTTTATTAATTAATTCGATACTAATTGCAATTTTATTATTATTTTTGATAAATGCAGACATTTTGACGAATCGTAGTATAAAATAAATGTGAAATTGTGAAGAATATATTATTCCATTAAGCCGAAATTTTTATTATTCCAAATGTATTCCATTATTTCATCATCACTTCTCGAGGAAATGCTCGTAATTCTATGCACAGATGGAGCTTCAGATAAAAATAGGGTGAAGTAATTAATATTTTTATATAATCGTGAATTTGAAACTCTATTTGAAGTTCAAATGAAATCAGTATCCAATCCACATGTGTAATACTCCCACGCTTAAACTCGCTTGCCCAATTAACAACGCGTCACATATTAACGGTGGTAATTACTGAAATTGCAAATCGAATTTACGTAAAGCACTCGACTAATGCCTGTACGGAATGCAATTTAGTTAACTTCACGTTGCGCCAAAATACCTGCCACCGACGTAAGCAGAATTCGGGCAATGGAACCAACGCTCTAAAGGAATTTGTTTAATAACCATACAGCAACAAGGGAAAAGGAAATATCTTACGGTTAATGAATTCATCGGGAAAGAGATGTTTTGATAAATCAATACCCGTCTTCTCGTTTGCTCGCTAAGAATTCGACCTAAACTGTCAGTTCAAGGGTGCGTCTGACATTTTTCTTTCCGCCGGTCTAATTACAAAAGAAGTTGGAGCTTTCCAGATGAGATGCTGTAATATCCATAATTAAATTGGAAAGATATTTTAGATTCTTTTTTGAAGGCTGTGAAAATTTATTCAACATAAAAAAAAAGTAAAAGGTTCTCAGAAAATATTTTCCATTACTAAAATACCGTTAGTTTTTTTTTTTGCTACCCCAAAGGCTATTATAATTTGGTAATCAATTTCTTCCCAATTTCGTCGGCAACAAATTTGTCGCGTGAATGATGATAAATCTTAGGGATCCCAGAGGTAAAATTTACGTATAGATAACCGCAACGTATTATGTATCACCCCCAAAGTTGCACGATAAATTCGCATTAGAATGCTTGCAAGCTGCGAGTTCGCATCGTGCGGATCTGATCGCAAACTTCTTAAGGTAGTTGCGCTAGAGTCGTAAATTATCTGAACCCTCTTGCTGCGGCTCCTTTTTTTTATCATATGCTCTTTTGCTTCTTCGAGCGGAACAAACTTACCTGCTGTTTTCCTTAAAAGTACCCCACGGAACCATGAACTTGCTCCGGACAGGAGAAGAGAAAATGCGCCAGATAGTTTCACGCCTGCTTAATGCAGTTGGATGAATGATTAAAGGGGGGATTAGAGACAAAGTTACGAAGAATATAGGGGCAAGGAATTAAAGGCTTTTCAATGCAGCTTTAATTAGGTACCTTTGAAGTTGATGTAGTTCTTTTTCTTTCGGCAAGTTTCAAAGTAATTAGGTTGAGTCGTTGAGAACTACAGAGTTGATGAATGTGGAATAATTTCTCTCACCCTACGTCAGAGAAGTATGAAATAAAATGAAAATAGACAACTCATTACGAAATTAAACATGCCTTCCGTGTTCATTCAGAACATTTTAAAATGTTCGTAGCGAATTAACGTTATTGAAACGCAATTTCAATTTGTTTTTGCAATAAAGGTTAGCATATACCTCCTGGCTTTTTGCAAGTACGATCAATTACGTTAAACTGTGCATTTATGAAGTAATAACAATAACATTTCGTAGAAACGCATACATAATTTTATCCATATCGACATTTATTAGATCTGTAATTAAACACGAACCTTCGAAAAGTCACGTATACGTTTAGATATATGCGTATATATAAAAAAAAAACAATCGTTTCAAATGATATATTATGTCTCGTGCTGTGGACAATCGTAGTTTAGTACAATGCCAGTAATTAATATAGCTAATGTGGTTAAAATGTTACTTGTGACGTTTCAGGTAGCCAATATCGTAGTAATTCCTTTTCACACCAGAAGAAAGTGATTTGCATAATGCCCTGCAAAATATAATTATAGCGGCTTAACAGAATAGCATGTTTTCCTTTGAAGATGTAACGGGATTGGAGTTTGACGAGCGAAACCACACGAAACGCAATTTGCGGAAGGACTGGCAGAAAATGAAGAAGACAATTATGCAGATTTGTGTACCTGAAGATGGCAGATGTGTTATTGACACAGATTACAAAACTAAAGCTGTAGAGTACTGGAAAAGCGGTAAACGAAGCTGTTCTCTTGAAAGCGTCAAACATAAATTCAGAAACGTGAAGTTACTACTACAATTATACAGGTGGAAAGAAAATGTTAATAGAGGTGGCACCCACACGAACAATTTATTACTGAATGCGTTCTCACAAAATTTGAAAATATTATTGTCGATGGAAAAATAATTCATGATATGGATCTTCGACGGTGGGCCTTAGAAGCTAAAGAAAAAGTTGGATACAAAAATTTTAAAACCAGGATATTGGTTGGTTTGACGCTTTAAGAAGGTACATAACATCGCGAAAGACAATTTGTTATTCGTGTTACACGCACTGATACGGAACATGTAAAGTCAATAAAAGATAATTTTATTAATCAAATCAAACCCTGCACCACTAGTATGGCAGAAGAAATGTATACAACGCTGATAAGACTAGATTTAATCTCAACGTCTACGTGACTATTCGAAGGTACATGTTTAATTACAGATCTAATAAACCTTAATACGCAATTTTCTGAGGATATGGTAGTAGAAGGATGAATGACATTTTAATAAAAAAAAATATATATAAAATATAAATGAACTCATTTAGCAAATGCATCTGGTAGTTTTTTTCTAGTATTTGATGTTGAATGCTTATTATTATATTTTAAGAAGGTGAAAAATAGAAAAATTGGTCCACTTTCTCAGAAAATTCTCTACAAAAGCCCACTCAAAAAATAAAAATTATATAATTCATTGATTTGTGTTACAATTCAATTTTGTAATTCTTAATTTTTTTGACTATTCTTAGTCTGATTTAGTAATTCTTGCCTGAAAATGTGCGTATACGGACGAAACCGGTAACTTTCATTCAAGAATTTTGTGAGAAAGTGGTCCAGTTTTTCTGTTTTTTACCTTCCTAATTATATTACTCACACACTCTGGATTTGTTATATAGCATCGCTTTCTACGCAAAGTGACTTTACTTTGAGAGATAAGAAAAAGAGAAATTATTAAAAAAAATTAAGGTAGGAGGTGCTCCCTTTCCCATTATTAGCTTCTTGCGAAGACAATTTACATCATCTTTTGGACCATATAATTTGTTGCAAATTATGTTAAAAAGTTTTTTGGTATCTGTTATCATTTCGGAGATATTCCTAAAAATTGGAAAGATCGCGTGAAACTTGGGAGGGAGTTGTAACTACCCCTAAAAAATTGCGTAATGCTTCAACCACCCGTAGTCTTTCAGTCTGTAGAGCTTCATGACCATCGAAATTTGATAGTTTTTGTTATTATAAAAAAATATTGCAAATTGTAAATATCTGTTATGGTATTATATTTTTATACATTCAATAAATAATTTTGTTAATAATTTGAATACGAAAGTATATATATATTGTTATTTTTGCGTTTGCTGCAAACTTCTCCTAAACCCCTCACCACAAACTGCACTAAACTGGACGTACGTTTCAATAGCAAAGCTATCATCATCAGCAGAAACACTGAACTAAATTAAACTACACTAAAAGTACCCTAATTTATTACCTAAAAAAGGTCAGGGTACATTAATCACGGTCATGGCTGACTGCCGTCATGCTTAACTAGTCACTAATCCTAACTCTGTCTAATCTACTACTTATTGCTTAATAAACCGTAAAGACAAGAATTTAAGGGTCCTAAATCTGAATTCATTAAAATATGTTTGGTTTTTATATATTTCCATACCCTCATAACAATTTAATTGTACATAGTTGTTTACGTTTCTAACTAATTTTATATTGTCAACCTTATGGTTTTCTTCAAGCATATGTAGGGCTACACTAGATTTGTCAAACCTTCTAAATTTAAGATGAGCCAAATGCTCCTTGTAACGTGTTTTTAATTGACCTTTAGTTTGCCCAATATATAATGATCACAATCTTTACAAATATTTTATAAATACGGGATTTGTCCAAATTATCTACTTGTATCTTTAGGTTGCCTAAAATATTTTTAAGACTGTTATTTGAAGTTGTAACTATGTCCAGATTGAATTTAGAGAAAATTTTTTGTAGAACCTTTCGTGTAACTTGGATAAAATGGTAATTTGACATATTTCTTATTTTTCTTTCACTAATTTCTAAAGTACTCACATTTTTTATTTTTTATTTTGTTTTTTGTTTTCTGATGGTATTATATACAACGTCTTTCTGAGAATCCCATTAAATGCAGCGATATTAATAATTCTTATTTCTTTATTATTTCGTTCTGTAGACAGAGGAAATTAAGTAAGGTCGATGTACCAAAAATTAATAGCTGCTAGTTGTTTTTCCATGAATGGTTTGAATCTTCTGAAATAAATCTTTTATTAGTAGTGGGCTTTCTATATATGTCTATTTCTAATTTATTTTTTTTCTTATTACTAACATGTCGAGAAAAGCAATCCTATTGTTAGTTTCCTCTTCATGGGTAAACAATGCGAAGGAAAGTTGATTTATCTGTCAAGAAATCTCTAATTGAGCACTTACTAGTACAAAAACACAAAAAAAATGTCATCGACGAAATCTGACC
>RXPK01003648.1:0-58637 GCA_004143645.1 Protaetia brevitarsis | reverse complement strand
AATAATAATAATAATAATAATATAATTTATTAAGCAGAAACAAAGAGGTACATATAAATATTCTGTTAATATACAACATTAAATACTAATACGCTAATTCTGCTTAAAAGGATCAGAATCATCTTAGCGAAGTTCTTCCTTCTGATCCATCAACCAAATCAGCTTATACCAACGCAAGTGCAGAAACATATCATCAAATCATAAGTATCGATCCTAACCAATCATAAAAGCGCACATAACAGTCACTACAGACAACAATAGTTAAAAAAAAAAGTAAAAAATACCAATTGCCGGTCCCGAGCAGCATTGAGATGCACCACAGTAATTATGACGGAAAGCAAAAGAGCACACATCCACGGGACAAGATCACTACTGTCGGAGAAATAAGTATTCTCTGTACTTATGCTTAAACCCCGCAAAGGACAAGGTTTTAAAGTTAGGTGGGATAGAATTATAGTTTATGGCAACGTTATAAGAGAAAGACCGTGTAAAAAGAGCTGTGCTATATAAAGGAGGAGTGAGTAAACCCTTATACCTAACATTAAGATTATGAACATCAGTTCTGAAGGTCAACCTTCGATGCAAATAAGGGGGAACTTTATTCGTTATCAAATTGTAAGAAAAACAAGCAAAATGCAGTTTCCTTCGCGTCTTCATATTCAGCCAACCCGCCCAAGCTAATGTATGGGAGATGTGTTGCCTTCTCCTGATACCGTAAATAAATCTTAGGCAAGCATTTTGAAGTTTTTGTATTCTGCGAATGTCCTCTGAGTCTAAACAGGGACCATAAATAACATCACAGTAATTAAATCTGGATAAAATAAGAGACTCACAGAGGGTTTTGCGCAGTTCCACGGTCAGAGAATCTTTGTTACCATACAGTACTTTAAGTTTTCCAAAGGACGCTCCAACCACCCCCGCCACATGCTGCCTAAATCTCAAATCACAGTCAATGGTGAGACCCAGATTCTTGACTACTTTAACAACATTCAGATTTTCACCGTTCAGGGTTAGATTAATTTTATTAAGTACTTTGTCACGCGCCTTTGGGCGACCAAACACGATAACGGCGGTTTTGGCCGCATTTAAGGTAAGCCCGTGTGCCAAAGAAGTATCAAATACTGTTCGGAGGTCCTCATTCATTTGCGAAACACTAGCATCGACCCCTTCAACATCGAATGAGTGATAAAGCTGCACATCGTCAGCATATATATGATACTTAAAAACTTTTAGTTTTCTTAATAAAAATGAAGAATAAATAGAATATATTAGTGGGCCCAAAATACTTCCCTGTGCAACACCAGAGTTTAAGCTTTTAAACTGCGAGAAGTCATTATTAATTCGTATTTGCTGTTGTCGCACGCTAAAGTAGTTTTTGAAAAAGGAGATAGAGTTTGCATCGAAACCAATATAGTGCAAAATACCAAACAATAATTCGTGGTTAATAACATCAAATGCTTTGGAATAATCAAGGCAAATAAGTACTGTTATTTTATTATTGTCAATTGCACTAAATATGTCGTCTGTTATGTTCATTAATGCAGTAACGCAACTATAGCCAGATCTGAACCCAGATTGATAGGGAGGAAGGATCGAGTAAGCTTCTAAATGCTGACGTATTTGACCAGCAACTAGTTTCTCAATGACCTTCGACAATACGGGTAAGATACTTATAGGCCTTAGATCCTTATATTCCTTAGGATTTTCCTTCTTTGGCACCGGGATGACAATAGCTTTTTTCCAATCGTTCGGAAATACTCCTCTTCTCAAACAGATATTCATAATGAAAGTTATATGCGGGAGTAGCGTTGGACAACAAAGCAACAACATTTTTGTATCAATTTGGTCGGAGCCGCATGACTTCGTTTTTATGCCCTTGATTATGGATAAAACCTGCTCGTCAGTGACATCGACGAAAGAGAATAACTGTTTAAACTCACGAGCCAGGTTGGTATTGTAATATACTAACAAATTAGTGTCTATAGGATGGGACATCACGTTGTTAATAAAGTAAGAGTTAACAGCCTCAGGATTACACAAATGCACGGGTAAGTTGATTTTTTTACCAGAAAGTAAATTCATATCTCTTAAATCATTCCAGATCTCTTTAGGAGTCCCGATACGAACTCGATAATTTAAATAAGCTTTTTTTTCATGTTTGATAGCTAAATTAGTGTAATTTCTGAGCTGTTTATAGTAATCGAACGATGGCCCGTCGCGTTCTTTCCTAAACTTCCTAAAAGCTTCATCCCTCAAGGACATAAGTAATTTGACGTTATCGGTTATCCACGGAGCGGGAGGTTTTTTAAACTTTACTGAAACGATTGGTGCATGACAATCAAATATGTTTTTAATATTGACGGTTAGAAAATTTAACATCTCATTTATATCGTGGAGATCATATAATAAACCCCCAATTAAAATTTAATAAATCACCCCGAAAAAATGTGTTGTCAAAGTATTTGTACGAACGAGTATTACGAATTATGGGATTGACTTGCTTAACTACGTTAAATATCTTTACTTAAGTATTGGCGGTGTGAATAAATGGTTTTAAGACTACCATAAGCACGCTGAATGTATTTCGATATTTGCTGCCTAAACCTGAAAGTGTTGTCCAATACTACACCCAAACTACAAGCTTCATCAACAACAGGTAACCTCTCACCATCAATATAAAGTTGTATAGTGCTACGAAGCTCCCCGCACAGAAGTCTATTTCCCAGCAGCAACACCGCGGACTTAGAAGAATTTATGAAAAGAGAGTGTTGCGAGCATGCAATAGATATGGCATCCAAATCAGTCTGAACCGCTGCCAAGGCGGTCGACGAGATAGAGCGCGGGAAACTATAATACACCTGGGTATCATCCGCGTACATGTGAATGGAACAGTTTGTAACCGATGAAATATATGCCAGGTATATATAGAGAAAAATAAAGGCCCCAGTATAGAACCTTGCGGTACACCATATATGTAAATATGGACTGGATTTAGACATAAACGGCAATTATTTCGCGCTACGAACGCAATCAGGACCACTGTGCATTGTTGCTTGATAATTATGAACGGAATATCTTGTTTTATGTTTGTTGTCTAAATTAAATACGAAATAATGCAGTTCGTATAAACATTTGTTTAATTTAATCACAGGCCAATTCACCTAAGAGTTTTTTGTTTGTTTTCCTATATATACAAATATTCTTTTTTTCCGAATTGCTTTTCTTGTATTCGAGACATAACCTCATTCTTCCCTTTACATTTCACGCATACCCAAACATCGAATAAAAGAAATCGCAAATCAAACCTGGCGTAGAACATTTTTTTTCCGCCCTATAAAAACATGAGACACACACACGTGAAGTAAATTCTCTCAACTTTGCACGCGTGCCCTCCCCGCGCGATCTAATTTAGATTCAATCATTTTCGGAATACGAACGGCAAACGAGAATATGTCGCATTCCGACCAGAAAAAAGAAAGGGGATTTAATATAACGAATGCCAAAAGCGTTTAGGCTAAACCGATGACGGAAAACAATTTTAAGAGGCAATTCTGGTCTCAGTTATTTATTTTCATTCTCTTAAAACGCGAGGTACGAATACGAAAATGTATTATCGACAGGTAGGAATAGGAAGGTAAAAGTAAAAAAAAGAAGAAAATATTAAGATTTGCTTAGTGAGGTATTTACTTTATTGATTACGGAAAGAAATAGTTGCGGAATAGCATAATGCCAGGTATAACAATTTCTTTTAATTATTTTGAACTATTATATACTAATAAGAAAAAGAAAAATATCTAGTTCTTTCAAATCGCGTATTGTGTATTAAAGATCATGTTATATAAACTTTACAAGTTTTGGCCAAAGGTCATCCTCAGAAGTTATAAAAACGTCACAAAAACTATAGATGAAAAGGTCCAAAATTTTAAAAACATTTGGGCTTGATGTACATCGACATACTAATATTTAAAATTTGTCTTTTTCTTACTACACGATATCCAATCTAATGGAAACCACTAACATATAATATACTAGTATATAGGGTGATTCTCAATATATGCGACAAACTTTAAGAGCTGATTCCCCAGGTTATTTTGATCATAAAAGTTCATATGAGTATATGTTCAAAACGGTTTGGTTTTAAAGTTATTGAATGTTTAATAATAAATTATGAACTATGACTAACACGATATAATATCACAGTTGGTTCTTCAAAAACTATTGTGTTGAGAGGGAATTGTTTATTTGTCATTTCAATATTTGTCAATAGTTGTCAGAGTATTCATTCAGTTTATTGCCAGTTTCTGTTTTCTAAAATGAATTACACGAACGCTGAGATGTGTGATATGCATTTCATTTACAATCCTGCCAATCGAAATTCGCGTGCTGCTAGACGTCTTTATGAAGAACGATACCCGAACCGTATCATCCCGTATCATTCAATATTTGCCCGTCTTCACCAACGTCTTAATGAAACGGGAAATTTAAAAAAAACGGACGATTGATAACGGGCACCCATCTCCACAAGTTGAAGAAATGGTACTAAATGAAATTGAGGCACATCCTACTACAAGCACCAGAAAAATTGCGTTTGCTTTAAACATTAGCCAGGCCACAGTTTGGAGAATATTGAAAGATCAACTGTTGCATCCATATCACATTCAACGGGTGCAGGCACTTTTGCCGGCAGATTTTCCGCAAAGAGTGGCTTTTTGTCAATGGATGGATGCAACACAAAATCGCACAAAATCCTGACTATTTGGCTCAAATATTCTTCACCGACTTTCTCTAGAAACTCGATTATTAATTTTCATAATAATCACATGTGGGTCGAAAAAAATCCGCACGAACTAGTGAATGCCCGTCATCAACATCAATTCTCTGCCAATGCGTTGGCCGGAACTGTTGGAGATCACTTGATAGGTCCACATTTTTTACCGATACGGTTAAATGGCGAGGTATACCGCAATTTTCTTGAAGAGGAGCTACCCCTACTGCTGGAAGAAGTTCCGTTGCAATTAAGACTACAAATGTATTTTATGCATGACGGAGCTTCAGCGCATTTTAGTTTAGTTGCTCGCGAGTTTTTGGATAATACGTATCCAGATCGGTGGATAGGACGGGGAGGTCCACAACCGTGGCCTCCTCGCTCTCCAGAGTTTAATTCGTTGGACTTTTTTCTCTGGGGTCACTTTAAATCATTAGTTTATACGACTCCCGTTGAAAATGTCGATGAACTGAGAAATCGTATTATCGCAGCTTTTCAAACAATTCGAAATACCTCTGGTATTTTAGAACGGACTCGCCAGTCAATACAACGGAGGATAGAAGTTTGTATTGCAGTTGGGGGCGGTCATTTTTAACAGTTAGTATAAGTTAATTTTGTTTTACTAATTATTTTGTTAATTTATAATAAAAACATTAATTATGTTAACTTACTATTAAACATTGTACAACTTTAGAACTAAGCGATTTTGGACATATGTTCATATGAAATTTTATGATCAAAATAACCCCAGGGATCAGCGCTTAAAGTTTGTCGCATATATTGAGAATCACCCTGTATGTTATAATTTTCATTTTAACAGGCGTTTCACTTTTTTAATTCAATCAAATAAAAAATTACAAACGGATTTACTGTGTTTTAATATCACCGATTATATTTTATAAAATATCAGCACTATTTTAATTTAATGCTAAAAGGACACTTTTCTAAGCAAACCATTGGTTAAACACCCTGGCCAAGCCCTGTTTACGAATCTTCCCTATTTCGATTCGACTCAAATTGTATTCCAAATTTACACAAATATACCAATTAACATACTTAATGACATGAAAATTTCTTCAACTTGATTTTTTTGGCAATGTGATAGTTTTACATCTCTCGTAGTCTCCTCGTCTTACTAGTGCCGGACCATGGTTCCTGGGGCACTTTAATCAGTAATAAGGCGGTGAAAGACCAACCAGAAGTTGTTGAATGGTTTGTCATCACTGACCAGTGTCGGCCCAATCTTCGTTAGTGTCCTCAGCTGCCACTATTTAGCTTTCAAAGCCTTCTTCTTTTTGCTTGACTCACCGCGAAGAAGTCTAGGCAGTCCTGAGCTCTCTTGGTAGAGACCTTAAGGTGGAGGTTGGTCCTGGAGCTCAACCAGACTGGCACCAGCTTGTTCGAGGAGGCGCTCACCCTCAGCCATTCCCGATCTAAATCATGTATGTATTCCCGAAGAGGAGGAATTTCCAGGTCGTCTCGGATTTGCTGGTTTCGGACCATCCATGCAGTCTCCACTATTTGCCTTAAGACTCGGTTCTGGAAGACCTCCAAAGGTGTTAAAATGGATGTTGGCCATTATTACGAGGGAGAGCGCCCCGTAAGTAAGTATCAGTCTCAAAAGTTGTACATCAAATATGAAACGATAATATTTGCAAGAAATTATATTAACACGTAATACTAAAAAGAAATAATAATGTCTTTGGCGACCCCGTAGCTGAATACACTATATGACTGCTGAATATAGTGATCTTTTTGATTCATTAAACATTCTTCTCTGGCAGTTTATTGCAAAGAGTCGCATAAACTTCAAATTTATTAGATAATTTGTGATGTAAGTCGCCCACTTAATATGGTATATTATTCAGCGTCCATTTTGCTAGCATTTCTAAGAGTACACTTCGACAAAATGACGTTTACGCCCATCTGTGAACACTCATTTTTCTAAATAATAATTTAAGCACTAGATTTGACAGTTGGAGGGCGTCAACTGATATATATATTGTTACGCTACACAGTAGCATACAGCCCGGATTAAAAAAATAAATTTTAAAAGAAATACATTAATTGAATTGAAAAAAATCAAGTTTTATATATGCCAGTGTCATCTATTTTTTATAACTTTGATTTAGAAGTGTTCTATCTCACCAGCCAGATGGCATGCAAGGCATGAAATTTCCGATCGAGGGGCGGTGACATAAAAAAAATATTGAATGGCTCGTTAACTCTCTTATATTTAACTCAGTACGCATGGAGATGTGATAGGATGATGTTGTCAATTGTCCTTTCCCTCAAATTCAATGTTTAAGACCAGTTTAAATGATGTGTTAGGCATGATAATGTCGTGTCTTAATCGTGTTCAATCCCTTATGTGTAAATGAAACATTTAAGTGCGAATAAAAGTGATTTTATTTACTTAAATCAAATTCAAAATGTGACTTGTTTAATATCAGACATAAATCTATGGATAATAATCTCAGGTAAGTCCGTGAGTTCGTTTAATTAATAACACTAAAGTTTCATTAAGTGATTCCACCTTTTGCGATTCAAATTCATAGTTTCTTACTTAAATACGTTTGAAATAAATTTTAAAAATCCCGCGTTTTCTGACCGTTCAAATGGAGTTATATTAGATTTGAATAAAGGTGTGAAACAGAGTAGCCAACCTTGATGGTAAATCACTGGATATTGGTTCGTAACGTAAAAACATAACAAATACTTATAAACCTAATTACACAAATTTCCCCAAAATAACTGGAGACCGCTTAGCTATGTTACAAACGATTTTCTAACCTCAAATTCAGCAGAACGGATTAATATAAAATTTCTTATAAGTATAATTGAATTTTGATTAGAATTGAAATAATACGTTTTTTTTTTAGGTAGATTTGACGTGGAGTACCTTTTTACAGACCGAACTCTGCGTTCATCGGTGGTCAGGACTGTACAGGTCGGATATGGGCCTCGTAACTCGTAGATCCATCAGGTCAGAGAGGATGGGTCGCTCAGGACAGGAACATTACTCGGAAAAATCGTCGTTGAAGAAAAATTACCCAAAAATCGTGTGTAATTTGGAATAAAATTTATGTGAAAACTTTGTTTAACAATTAACAATTATTTTTTTAGGTCGTAATTTGGAATAAAATTGGATTTTATCGAAATAACCGTTAAATTTTTACGAGAACAATGTGATATGTCTGCCTCGAACGAGGTTCGGTTATTGAATGGTTCGAATTGAAAATGTTTTAACTGACTTGCATGCGATTGTCTCCAAGCAAGGAGTCCAACTGTCTTTTTGTGAGAATCCGTTAATATAACCAAAAATGAGGAACCTCCATTTGTTTTGCATAAGAGAATGGCCATGTGATCGACAGGATTGTCAGATCTTCAACGATGTGAAAATAAATTAAATTACAAAATCTGGAATCACCTTACACTTTTTATATAATAAAGGTATGAGTCTCTGAATTATTAGAAAAATACATTTGAAATTTTTAAACGCTTATTACTATAAAAAAACAACAATCTTAAAATTCATTACTGTGCCCCCAAAAGGTAGGCAACCATTTATACACATAGAATTGTTACAGAATCCAATTTCCAGCAATTCCCATGTCTGTCTGTTGACATATCAAAGCAATTGGTCTGCCAATGCATATGAAAACATTACTAAACAAAATTTTACAGAAATAAATACTCTGTGAAAGAAATAAAACTGTTCACTCGAATTAAAGGTGGATCCAAATTTGATCTGTCAATAGCTATAGTAATATTATACTATACAAATTCTAATATTCTTTTTCGATGTGTAGGTGTATCACTGCTGATCATCTTGCTTCCTGAAGGGAAAATTCTAAAGGGAAAAGCCTCGAAGGACTTGCCAAATGCAGAGATTACCTACATCACCTGGACATCGTCTAGCTGTCTGCTGCTACATATTATATCCTTTTTTTTATTATATCTAATAAGTTTTAAAAAATAATTAAGTAAAATAGTGACATTCCCTTTTTAAATAATAGTAGAATATTAAATACTCTCTCCATAACAATATATATATATATATATATTATCACTCTTCACCGTTTGTATATTTCGTCAAAACTTGACGAAATGACGAATAATGACTTGACAAATAAACGAACGTCAAATATCTATAATATCAATCTTCTGTACTAATTTGTTTAACCTTTTCCAGAAATAAACTGTTTACCTCTTTCTGGACATCAATTCGAAAGGAAGTTATATTAATATTTTTGAAATCTCCCATTTCTTGTACGATAATATCCTGATTTTATAGCTGCTGTTGAAGAAAATAAAACAGACCTTTGATATCAACTTCATATTCGTGTGTATGTATTTAACAAACGATATTGGCAATTGATTTAACAATATTAACGGTGAATATTCAGAAATAACCTTTGATTCGTGAGGGAAATTGATAGAGTTGCTTATACATACATAAAAAGCGTGCCTAACATTCAAATAAGTTTGGTATAAATAGAAAGTATATTACATTTAGTTTCAAGATCCTATTTCGCCGGAAGCTTAAGTGATTGCTTATTAGGTATTTTTAGATCTAATATTAATTCTTCTAACGTAAAAGTGTAGTATGCTACAACTCAGATTTGATGTTCTATGAATAAAATAGGAAATAAATGAAATGGAGTGAAGAGAGCATTAAGAGAATAAACAAATCTTTGATTTTTGACGCTTTTCAGTTAACTTAATATTAGAATTTCGTTTTCAATGTGAGGGATACGCTCCAAACTTTAGATTAACATTACAATATATAAAATTTTACTGTTGTTTCAAATTATTATTATTCAAATAAAAATATCTAATGGAATTTTATATCGATAATTGTTTGAATAGTATTTTTAGCTATTTTTTTTTGCGGTTGGTATAATTACTAAAAGTGTCAATTGAAAATGTTTGAATAGCACACTGAAACAAGAAAATGTTAAATTAAGTAAAAAATAAGTACTTATATCCTATAATTAGGATTTCTGAATGTGATTTTCACATTTAGGCATATTTATTTCAATGATTTTAGATTAAATTATGTATCTCAGTTAGCTCCCACAGCAACAAAAATATGTATTTTACTAATATTGGATAAATCAGTATTAAACCAAAGTCTATATACATTATATTGCTCTGTTTTTCAGAACAAAATGGCCGGGATTTCAAAATTTTATTTTATTTAGTTCAATAGAATTAATTATTATTATTATTAAATTTATGTTTTCAATTTATTTATTATTTTACTTGTCCGTATACGAAATTTTTCTTTTTATTTTAAAAAATAAAATAAAATAAAATAATAAAGTAGTTTTTATCCACCCAGCGACCTTTCTGGTAAGTGAAAGAATACTGTGAAAAGTGACCTTCTACCTGCTAGGTGACACGGGACACTTCTAGGAGCACCAAATCGCCTATCAAAGCAGTATTCCTTGCTTCGCTTGCTAACGAATAAGCAGTTTCCTACCTGGGGATTCTATAATGTCTGTACGATCTGTGTATATGTAGAGTCGGCTCCGCGTGTTATTGTATTTTACTGGTGAAGATGGCTGAATATAATCTTCGTAATAAGCAAACAGGTGCTCCTGTTGATGAAGACGTACTGGCCCAAAAAATTGTGGATAAGTTATTGAGCTCTGATGACTGATGACACAAAATTTCTGCGACCATTTGTCCACGTTGTTTGTCGATAAAATCAAGGTATTAACCGATGAGGTGAACCAACTAAAAGTGCGTCCCGATGAAGTTAATAATAAAAACGAACATCTTGAACAATATTCTCGAGTGAATATTTTGCGAATTTATGTAGTAGCAGAGAATGAAAATTAAGATACAGGTGCGTAGTTGTTAAACTTGTGCAAAGAAAAACTGAACATCGACTTGCATACCATGGATATTGATATCTCACATAGATTGAAACATAAAAAAAAAAAACGGGATAAAGCCTATAGTTGCTCGTTTTACATTTCGTGCGACCAAAAAGAAAATGTTCATGAATAAATCCAAATTAAAAGGTGCTTCTATAGTAATAAAGGAAGATTTAACTCAAACAAGGCTCTCTTTCATTAAGGAACTTAACAAATTTGTACAACTAAGATCGGTTTGGACGGCTGACTGTAACGCTTTCTGTAAGTTTAATGGTGTGAAGTACAAAATACAGTCATCGGACGATATTGCAAAGTTACGGAGCATTGGCTTACGCAGTGATACTACCTTTACTTTCTATTGCTGAGACTACGTAGAATGAAGGACTCTGTGGCGGAAGAATGGTCAGATTTGTTCTGCTTTTTTTTATTTTTTTTTTGCTTCCTCTTTTCTTATTATTTATTTCCATTTTCTGTATAAGTATATTTATGAATTTTCCTATACTAATGCATTATAATACTTGCTTATTGCTTTTGTTTGTTGTTTAATTACTTTCCTGGCACTTTAAATAAATGAGGTTAAAGCAACGTCAAAATGAAAAGAATAAATTTAAAATTCAGTGACATCTACGCGTAAATAGCAGAAACTAAATGTAATAGAAAACTAATATCTGGGTTATCGATATTTTTTAAGAATAACTATTTTACCACAGACCTACTCAGATAACCCTTAAATATTAAAAATTCCTAAAATAACTAAAACTGATGGCGGTTCATATAAATCTAACCCCAAATTAACATATAGTGAACATAAATTATAAAAACCTTATTTCTGGTTAATATTGAATTGAAACTAATTAATTATTTTCTCTTTTAGGTGTGATTTACTTGATGGAATACTAACTTGACTAGGGAAAGCACACACTCTAAGTGACGAACTGGCAATTCTCTGGGTACAGGTTCGACTTTCGGTTCAATTCGGATCAATAGCATGGAATGGTATTCTGGCCCGGGATTCTTCTTAGGAAATTTTATAGGAAATTCTTGACAATTTTATAGGTAAAAGTAAGGATTTAAATTATTCAGGAGTAATATCGATAGTTTTTTAGGTAAACACTTTGTGGAACCTTGATATTTTCGATATTGTGGCATAAAAATCGTTTTAGGAGTTCAATATCAACCGTCGTCATTTGTGGCCACAGGCAGAATAAGCATTTAAATTACCAGTAATCAGCCTTCGATTGTTGTTCGAATAATGAAAAATCTCCCCGAGCAAAATATAATAAAAACATAAAAATATACCAGATAAGCTTGAATTAATCTAGAAAATAAAGTTTACATTATAATTAAGGCTATACTTAGCACCTATTGCTAAGATGGTCCATTTTTATAGTCATTTTAAACAAATTCAAAATTTGCCTGTAAAGTAGGCAACCGAATACACGCTTCACCTTTCAATTACTTCTTCATTTGGCTTTGAAACCAGTTTTAAATGACTCTAAATTATATTCCATGCCCCTAATTCCACAGCAATATCTTTACATACATTCTAGCAACGTCTATATGTTCGTTCTGTATATTCCCTATCCACCTTCATCATATAAACTTGATATATTGATGGATTGCTTCATACGCTATCCCTTACAGCTGATAAATTACTTGTTGTACGAGATTTCAACATTCTCAATTTTATCCATGATAACGCAAACTGTGAGCAGGCCAAGGTTATCAATAACTTTTGATACTTACTAGGCCATATATCAAAATTTACAATTCTCAGAGTAAACATTTTAGATCTTGTACTATCAAACCTTACTTGCGAAGAACTATGAAGTGATGATTTACCATCGGTGTTCGAACAGGATTGCGACTCTTTCATGCTAGCTGTCTTACGCCGTTTACATTCGTGAAACAGCCGCATTCATGCGTCAACTTATTTGTGGATAGTTCTCTGGAAATTTGTATAAATTACGAAAAGGCAAAAAAAGGCAAGCATATGGCGTCATTATGTACTGGTATTTTATTGGAACACGTTGTTACTCGTAATCAGTTGTGGATGCTTTCAATCAAACGTCTGGAGCTGATTTGGTTGTCTATACGAGAGACAAATCAGAAATCACTGGCACAGGATCAAGCCCTCCATTGAGACTGAATATTAACTGTGTTGAGAAGACGAGAAGACAATTGCAACTTTTAAGAAAGCTCTGACCCCTATCATATAAATCACAGCAGGTAAGGAGTTATGTTGAGATGGCTCGTTTCAATTCAAATGCCCTGTATATTATATACACGTTGTTACTCGCAATCAGTTGTGCATGCTTTCAACCAAACGTCTGGAGCTGATTTGGTTGTTCTATACGAGAGACAAATCAGAAATCACTGGCACAGGATCAAGCTCTCCAATTGCGACTGAATATTAACTGTGTTGAGAAACGAGAAGACAATTGCAACTTTTAAGAAAGCTCTGACCCTACATATAAATCACAGCAGGTAAGGAGTTATGTTGAGATGGCTCGTTTCAATTCAAATGCCCTGTATATTATATACACGTTGTTACTCGCAATCAGTTGTGCATGCTTTCAACAAAACGTCTGGAGCTGATTTGGTTGTCTATAACGAGAGACAAATCCAGAAATCACTGGCACAGGGATCAAACCCTCCATTGAGATGAATATTAACTGTGTTGAGAAAGACGAGAAGACAATTGCAACTTTTAAGAAAGCTCTGGCCCTATCATATAAATCACAGCAGGTAAGGAGTTATGTTGAGATGGCTCGTTTCAATTAAATGCCCTGTATATTATATACACGTTGTTACTCTCGAATCAGTTGTGCATGCTTTCAACCAAACGTCTGGAGCTGATTTGGTTGTCTATACGAGAGACAAAATCAGAAATCACTGGCACAGGATCAAGCCCTCTATTGAGACTGAATATTAACTGTGTTGAGAAGACGAGAAGACAATTGCAACTTTTAAGAAAGCTGACCCTACCATATACATCACAGCAGGTAAGGAGTTATGTTGAGATGGCTCGTTTTCAATTCAAATGCCCTGTATATTATATACAACGTTGTTACTTGCAATCAGTTGTTGCATGCTTTCAACCAAACGTCTGGAGCTGATTTGGTTGTCTATACGAGAGACAAATCAGAATCACTGGCACAGGATCAAGCTCTCCATTGAGACTGAATATTAACTGTGTTGAGAAAACGAGAAGACAATTGCAACTTTAAGAAAGCTCTGACCCTACCATATAAATCACAGCAGGTAAGGAGTTATGTTGAGATGGCTCGTTTCAATTCAAATGCCCTGTATATTATATACACGTTGTTACTCGCAATCAGTTGTGCATGCTTTCAACCAAACGTCTGGAGCTGATTTGGTTGTCTATAACGAGAGACAAATCAGAAATCAACTGGCACAGGATCAAGCCTCCATTGAGACTGAATATTAACTGTGTTGAGAAGACGAGAAGACAATTGCAACTTTTAAGAAAGCTCTGACCCTATCATATTAAATCACAGCAGGTAAAGGAGTTATGTTAAGATGGCTCGTTTCAATTCAAATGCCCTGTATATTATATACACGTTGTTTACTCGCATCAGTTGTGCATGCTTTCAACCAAACGTCTGGAGCTGATTTGGTTGTCTATACGAGAGACAAATCAGAAATCACTGGCACAGGATCAAGCCTTCCATTGAGACTGAATATTAACTATGTGAGAAGACGAGAAGAACAATTGCAACTTTTAAGAAAGCTCTGACCCCAACATTAAAATCAACAGCAGGTAAGGAGTTTATGTTGAGATGGCTCGTTTCAATTCAAATGCCCTGTATATTATAATACACGTTGTTACTCGCAATCAGTTTGTGGCATGCTTTCAACCAAACGTCTGGAGCTGATTTGGTTGTCTACACGAGAGACAAATCAGAAATCACTGGCACAGGATCAAGCTCTCCATTGAGACTGAATATTAACTGTGTTGAGAAGACGAGAAGACAATTGCAACTTTTAAGAAAGCTCTGACCCTACCATATAAATCACAGCAGGTAAGGAGTTATGTTGAGATGGCTCATTTCAATTCAAATGCCCTGTATATTATATACACGTTGTTACTCGCAATCAGTTGTGCATGCTTTCAACCAAACGTCTGGAGCTGATTTGGTTGTCTATACGAGAGACAAATCAGAAATCACTGGCACAGGATCAAGCTCTCCATTGAGACTGAATATTAACTGTGTTGAGAAGACGAGAAGACAATTGCAACTTTTAAGAAAGCTCTGACCCTACCATATAAATCACAGCAGGTAAGGAGTTATGTTGAGATGGCTCATTTCAATTCAAATGCCCTGTATATTATATACACGTTGTTACTCGCAATCAGTTGTGCATGCTTTCAACCAAACGTCTGGAGCTGATTTGGTTGTCTATACGAGAGACAAATCAGAAATCACTGGCACAGGATCAAGCTCTCCATTGAGACTGAATATTAACTGTGTTGAGAAGACGAGAAGACAATTGCAACTTTTAAGAAAGCTCTGACCCTACCATATAAATCACAGCAGGTAAGGAGTTATGTTGAGATGGCTCGTTTCAATTCAAATGCCCTGTATATTGCAAAGTTAGTGTTTAAAACAGAAAAGAAAAATATCCCGTTAGAAATCAACGTAAGCACCTCGCAATTCCAAAACTCATCACCCAATACGTAACAGGAACTGAACAGGCCAGCCAGCGAACTAATCACCCGCCGTCTATTAATCTATCTTTGATTCCAACGACGATTAGGCTTCACGAGCACGTTTCAACAATCTATCTTCCGCCAACGGTGAACGAATACTACCGCGTCGTACCCCACAGCACTTGTATAAGCCTCGACATCGCGAGCAGGTTAATGGAATCTCATTTGTTCGCGGTATTTCAACCACGTAACTGGCGTAAAGAATAACTTCCCCACGTAGATGTGACCCTACGTGTATTCGGACTGATATGGGGGCTTACTTGGTACCAAAAATTAGTTACAAAACACCCGTACAGCAGGGTACATCTCCGCGCAAAGCAGGTTGCTGTTTCGTAGTACAAGGAGACAAATATAGAAATTGAAAACGTGTTCGGAATAAACGGAATGAACTGTAACTGGAATTAGTAAGTTATGCTTGAAACGATATTAGACTGCGTAAAGTTGGGAGAAAGTTGCGCCTGTCTGAATAAAGGTGTTAAAGGATTTTAATTTGTTTTTGGGATGAACAGGAATAGGGTCAAAGTAAACATGGGAGTTCGTGTAACAAAGTTTTTTAATGGTATTAGCATGAAGTTAGGTTGATATGGTACAAAAAATAGAACGACCCACCAACAGTGTATAAGAAATAAATGATTTTAATATAGCAAGAAATTGATAAAAAAAAAAGACTAATAGAAAATGTAAAATGTGTGGGCATTCTATTTAACAAAAATAAGCTAACCTAAATTTGCACTTTTTAAAGGTTTCTTATAAAGCAACGCCAAGATATGCTAAGTTTTCAAACCTATTTGATGTACTTTCACCTCAGTAATAAACTCTAGATCTAGTGGTTATAATGGACCGGGCAATTCATCGAACTATGTTAATGCTATTTCATACCAAATATAAAAAATATTAAACACCGAGTATCAAAAACAAATATCAAAATACAAAATAACGAATACCAAAATAATAAATGTCCCAGAATGCCAATGCAGAAATGTCAAAGGTATCAGAATACCAAGTTCACCAAATTGACAAAATAAAAAATAAATATCAAATATCTCAGACCGCCAAATATGAAATACCAAAAATCCCGCAAAATTAAAACAGAAAAATGTCATATTGTAGAATATCAAATACCCCAAAGTACCAAAATCCAAAATAACAAATATTCCAGAATATCAAGTACAAAAATGTCAATCTATAAACATTAAATGGCAAAGCTCCACAATGCCGAAAACCAAAATACCAAACACAAAATGTCAAACACTGAATACAAAAACTCTAAACTCCACGATACCAAACACCAAGCCACCAAATATCGCACATACAAAAAAAATCTAATTGCAAAATAGCAGATGTCAGAATATAATATTATATAGGATGCCAAGATACAGAATAACTAATACTAAAATATCAAACATTATATAAAACCCCAAATACTACAATACCAAATACCAAAATACCAAATACCAAATTTTAAATAATAAATACAATAGCCTAAAATGCACGATATCAAACACCAAGATACCAAATATTGCACAAACGCACATACAAGAAGGTCATACTGCAAAATACCAGATATCAGAATACCAAGTGCTGTAGGATGTTAAAATATAGAATAAGCCAACCAAAGTATTAAATATTACATAAAACCCCAAGTACCACAGTACCAAATATTTCAGAATACCAAGTACAAAAATGTTAATCAAAAAGTACTGAAACGCTAAGCTCCATAATGCCAAATACCAAACACCAAGACACCAAATATTGCACATATGCACATACAAAAAAAAAGTCAAATTGCAATATACCAGATATCAGAATACCAAGTCTGAAGAATGTCAAAATACAGAATAACCAATACGAAAGTACCGAATATTATATAAGACTACAAGTACCACAATACCAAAACACTAAGCTGCACAATTCGAAATACCCAGTTACCAAATACAAAATGTCAAATAACAAATACAAATATCAAAATTCTGTATTTTACGAACACCAAAATATCAAATATCCCAGATGCACATGCAAAAATTGAACAACAAATACTAAAATGCAATACCCAAATACCAAATAACAAAATCGAAATATCAAATACCAAATATTAAATACAAACATTAAAATACCAAATACTAAAATTCAGAATACCAAATCTAAAATACCGATTACATAATGCTAGGTTATTTATTAAAATTCCTATATGTAATTTCAAATGACTAAAACGCCATACTGAAATGTCAAATACTGAATATAAAAATACCAGATACCATAAAATACCGAATCTCATATACTAAAATGCCACAATAAAATGTCAAGTACTATAATATCGAATACCAAAATTACAATCGAAAGTGCCAAATACCAAGATACCAAATACCGAATATAAAAATACCAAATACTTTAAAGTACCAAATTTCAAATACTAAATTATCAAATATCGAAGTACCCAAATAACAAAATAGCAGGTATCAAAATATCAAATACTAAGATCCAGAATACCAAATCTAAAATACCAAATACATAATTCTAGGTTATTTATTAAAATTCCTTTATGTAATTTCAAATGACTAAAACGCCATACTGAAATGCCAAGTACCATAATATCGAATACCAAAATTATAATCGAAAATGCCAAATACTCAATATAAAAATACCAGACACCATAAAATACCAAATCTCATATATTAAAACGTCACACTAAAATGTCAAGTACTATAATATCGAATACCAAAATTAAAATCGAAAGTGCCAAATACCAAGATACCAAATACCTAATATAAAAATACCAAATACCGTAAACTACCAAATTTTAAATACTAAAATGCCAAACATCGAAATACCGAAATACCAAAATAACAGGTATCAAAATACCAAATACTAAAATTTAGGACACCAAATCTAAAATTCCGAATATATAATTTTACGTTGTTTATTAAAATTCCTGTATGTATTTCATAGTTCCATTGCAAAGTCGTAAGTTGATATGTGTTTACCAGATAATGACTGATTTTTGGCACAATGCTTCATTGTAAACACAATAGATTTTTATTGACTACCATATGAACACAAATATTTTTAAATCTACAGTATGTTTCTTTTATTTAAACAAAAACGCTCTTAATCGAAGCAACACATCTTTTTCCAATCTATTAGATACTAATTTACGACTAGATTATAATCAATCCTAAAACAATAATACAAGCTTAAACACTATTAAATCTTCAGTTTACAAACAACTCATTAAGATCTATCTGATATCCTCTCCATATTCCGTGCAGAACTAAACAGTACTCATACAACAAATGCAAGATGTTCTGTATATCGCGGTTAAACATCAAATTTACATACGAATTCAATAGCAAATACGTCTAGAATTACAAAGTAAATCAGCAATATTACAATAATCCCGAACTAACATAGATATCTCGTAAACAACAGATCTAAATATAATTTGGGACGCACTTAATTCTATTTTTCTCTGGAATTGTATTAGCTGTTAATACAATGCAATTAATCCTGTGAAGTATTCAGGGTAATTTTAGGTTCTGGTACATTTATTCTTGGACTATTTTTAAAGACGCTTTATCCTGAAATACAATTAACCAGACTATACGAGTTTTAGTAGGTCATATGTTCTTTAACGTGTTCTATTCTAGAATAATTAAGTTGTCCAACAGGGAAAAAAAAATAGGCTTATAGATAACACAGATGTCTAGGATGAGAATTTACGAGTATGTTTTTGAGCACAGGGACATTTAAGATATTAGAATCTTTTTTCTAACATTGTGTTGGTTGGCGCTGACGTATTGTAATTTCTATTTTAATTGCATTCGCTGTTAGAATAAATCATTGAAATATATGTATTCATACTCCGATGGCAATGCTTTCAATTATAAATTGTGTAAAATGTCTTCGCTACGTAGCTTGACCTGGTGCTTAAACTTTTAATAGAATTTCGTCTTTAGATTTTATAAATAGTGTTCTTTGTTGTGGATGTTATAAAGCGAAGTTGGTGCCTTAAGTTTTCATCTAGATGCAATATTGGAAGTTCAGTTTATTCATTGTTAAATTGAGGAGAGGTTTGAAAAGCTGGTAGAAGATTCGCTTTCAAGTATATTTAATAGAGCTCTCAAATAATGACTTTTGTGGAATTCTTTTTTCATGATGGGAACCTTCATTAGTTGGACAAGAAAAATTAAGACGAAATAATTGGAAAAGCAGCCAAGGATTGATGAAAAGACGATTCCTTATTTACATGTATCTAAGATTTCGCTGTATATTTCAGCTTCATCAGAGAACAAGTTTCTAAAAGGACAAAGAAGGCGACGAACACTTAATGTTTTGTAAAATACATAGGTAAAAGATAATAATTAATTAATTCAACCCACAGCAAAAGATGTAGAACCACCTGAGATGATAAGGTTAACAAGACCTTATCATCTCACGTGGTTCCACATCATGGGAGAATTTCTACAACTACAATAGCCTAGAGGACGCTCTGACGTTAAAAAAATTACGAATAGCATTATCTTTAGTAAAACCAAGAACGCTATGGAGGGCTGTTGTTCAATGTCTTCTTGTCGAAATATTCAATGTTAAAGTGCTTAATTTAAATGAAATTGTGTGAAAGAGCTCTTATACGTCAGGTATCAATGTCGTTGGTCGACTTTGTGAGGTAAAGAAACATTTAAGTTAAAATAAATGAGATTTTATTTTATTGAAGGTTCGAAATGAGCAGCAGTGTAAAATAACGTGAATAAGAAAAGATCTAACTCAGGTTAAGTATCATGAGTTCGTTTATTTAGTAACAAATACGTTTTTAATTAATAATTCCAAGTTTTACAATATAATTTCATCATAGCAATATAAATATGTTTAATTTTAAATTTAAAAATTCCTGTGTCTTTCTAAACTGTGTACCTATGTGATTCTATGTTGAAATATCGGTTAGTAATCAGCATATGCAACATTTGATAGCATACACTACTGGGTATTCAGTTTCGTTGCGTGAATAAATATATTTTAGTAAATTTCACACTGCCACTTTATACATATTTTTACAACAGTTGCCACAAAATGGTCGGTGGTCGTATACAAAATTTTCTAACCCAAAAAATTGTCAAACATGGAAACAACATTTCTTAGAAGTATATTAAAATTTAGATTTGTGTTTAGGTTGATCTGGGCGCAGAATATCTTTGGAGGGAGAATCGGCTAGCATCAAAGTGGGCAAGTCTGGTCAGAACATTGAGTGGGAGCCCTGCTATTTCGAATTACAGAGATTGGCTCAGAAAAGGGAACATTTCTCTGGAAAATCGTCGTTGGAGAAAATTACCCAACAGTTCGGTAGGTGAAAATTAGGTTAAAGTTAATATAATTAACTTCGTTTTAAAATAACCATGATTTTAGATGGAATTTAGAATAAATTTTATCAGAAAAGCCATTAAAATTTATAAAAATTACTTGAGACACGACCGTCTCTCATGCTTTCGAATTGAAATTCAAACATCAAAAAAAAAAACAGACAACGATAGCGATTGTCTTCTCAAGGACTGCAAACTGCTTCAGAAAAATCCGTTAATTTCACGTATGTGAGGGAAGTATAGGATATTTAACAATATGAGAACAGTACCCTCCTGTGGGTTCCGGGTCACACAGGAGTGGAAGGAAACGAAATAATGGATAATCTCGCGAAAAAAGGGACTGGAATGCCTTTTGTAGGGCCTGAACCCTTTTGCGGGTTAAGTAGCAGTACAATACTGAAGAAACTGAAAATAGAAATGGAGCAGAGAAAATCCAGTTACTGGGAAAATCTCCAGGGAATGAGGCAAAGTAAAATTCTTCTGGGAACTTATAATCAGAAGAGGTTTACAGAATGCATCAACCTGAGTAAGAACAACGTTCGCATAGGAATACTTTCAGGCCATTGTAGACTGAAAGGACGCCTGAGTAAGCTTGGATTGGAAAAGGAATCTGAATGTAGATTTTGTAGGGAACAGGATAAAACACCCATCCACCTCCTCTCAAACTGCGTAGCACTGTGCAGCTCGAGGGCGTTGCACCTGGGAGCACGTCAAATCGAAGAGGAGGACTTACCTAACCCGGGGCCTTCTGATATCCTACACTTTCTGAAAGGAATAGGATTGGAAGGACAGATGTAAAGCAGCAAGAATAGGGGACACAATAGATCTTTTAGGTCGCAGTGTAACATCACCCTTCTATTTACATACATTACATTACACCATATGAGAACACCCATGTGACCAAAAGAAACTGTGAAATGTTTAAACTAAATTGAAATAAATAATTATTGCAAAATTCTAGAATCACCTTACATTCATTATAAAACAAAGGTAGACGTATGTTGTACATCATAAAAAAATTCTTTTGAAAAGTGACAATACATAACACTACATTTAATTAGCAATTTAAAAATATTAACTGTACAGTGGATATGCAACCTTGCATACATGTTAATTTTGGACCAAACCAATTCCCAGCAAGGTTCCCTATCTTTTCATGTTGACATACCTATCAGTGAACTTGTTTACAAGCTTGCTTTACTTGCTTAAAAGCCTTATTAAACTTAATTTAAGAAAAATAAATACATAGTAAAACAATTAAGATGTTCATTTTGAACTGAAATCGATTCAACTTTAATCTGTCAAAATCTGTTATAAATATTCAGTATTCCAATTCTAATATTTGATTTTGATCTGTAGGTGTCTTTCTACTGGTCATCTTTACTTCCTGAACATCTACATTCACATTAAAAATTATAATTTGTTTATAGAATTTGCTTGCCTTATCGTTATTTTTCATTTTTGAGTTGATAGTAGAATTATTAATTTTAAATCTGATGAACAGATAGGGCATATACAGGGTGATTCTCAATATATGCGACAAACTTTAAGCGCTGATTCCTGGGGTTATTTTGATCAAAAAAATTCATAATAACATATATCCAAAATCGCTTAGTTCTAAAGTTGTACAATGTTTAATATTAAGTTAACATAATTAATGTTTTGTTATAAATTAACTAAATAATTAGTAAAACAAAATTAACTTACACTAACTGTTGAAAATGACCGACCCCAACTGCAATACAAGCTTCTATCTTCCGTCGTACTGACTGGCGAGTCCGTTCTAAAAACCAGGGGTAATTCGAATTGTTTGAAAAGCTGCGATAATACGATTTCTCAGTTCATCGACATTTTCAATGGGACTCGTATAAACTAATGATTTAAGGTGACCCAGAGAAAAAAGTCCAAAGAATTTAAGTCTGGAGATTGAGGAGGCCACGGTTGTGGACCTCCTCGTCCTATCCACCGATCTGGATACCTATTGTCCAAAAACTTGCGAGCAACTAAACTAAAATGCCCTGGAGCACCGTCATGCATAAAATACATTTGTAATCTTAATTGCAACGGAACTTCTTCCAGCAGTAGGGGTAGCTCCTCTTCAAGAAAAATTGCGGTATACCTGGCCATTTAACCGCATCGGTAAAAAATGTGGACCTATCAAGTGATCTCCAACAATTCCGGCCCACACATTGACAGAGAATTGATATTGATGACGGGCATTCACTAGTTCGTGCGGATTTTCTTCGGCCCATATGTGATTATTATGAAAATTAATAATCGCGTTTCTAGAGAAAGTAGCCTCGTCGGTGAAGAATATTTGAGCCAAATAGTCAGGATTTTGCGCGATTTTGTGTTGCATCCATTGACAAAAAGCCACTCTTTGCGGAAAATCTGCCGGCAAAAGCGCCTGCACCCTTTGAATGTAATATGGATACAACAGTTGATGTTTCAATATTCTCCAAACTGTGGCCTGACTAATGTTTAAAGCAAACGCGATTTTTCTGGTGCTTGTAGTAGGATGTTCCTCAATTTCATTTAGTACCATTTCTTCAACTAGTGGAGTTCTCACTGTAGATGGGTGCCCGTTATCAGTCGTCCGTTTTTTAAAATTTCCCGTTTCACTAAGACGTCGGTGAAGACGGGCAAATATTGAATGATGCGGGATGATACGGTTCGGGTATCGTTCTTCATAAAGACGTCTAGCAGCACGCGAATTTCCATTGGCAAGACCGTAAACGAAATGCATATCGCACATCTCAGCATTCGTGTAATTCATTTTAGAAAACAGAAACTGGCAATAAACTGAATGAATACTCTGACAACTATTGACAAATATTGAAACGACAAATAAACAATTCCCTCTCAACACAATAGTGTTTGAAGAACCAACTGTGATATTATATCGTGTTAGTCATAGTTCATAATTTATTATTAAACATTCAATAACTTTAAAACCAAACCGTTTTGGACATATACTCATACGAACTTTTATGATCAAAATAACCTCAGGAATCAGCTCTTAAAATTTGTCGCATATATTGAGAATCACCCTATATAGAAATAGTAATCCATAAAACATGGAACAAATCCGAACAATATCCTCATTATGCTGTTTGAAGCTCCCAAATCGATTTTCCCTTCTTATCTCATATATCCAACGTCATCCAGCTGACAATGTGTTAGAGACGGCTGCTTCCGTATTCGCAAGTGAAATAAAATACCGGAGAGACTGTATAAAAGTGTTGATGGCTAAAATTGACCGGCGTCCGCGTCAAGGAATCCAGACAGGAATCCTGTAATTGCATTTTTGCTCTACGGAGACCGTATTTCGACGGAGTATCCGTTGAATTTAGCTACGGAATAAATAGACGTCCAATGCATAATATTGTTATTCGGTGAAGTAGAAGATATAACATATACCAAAGGGTTTCAGTTTTTCTTTGTGCAATCGAAAATAAATTTTTACAATTTGTGTTTTTCCTTTTTTTTTGTTACGTATGACACTACAAATGTTTGAATATTTGTTTCCTTCGTCATTTTTAGAGTTTCAATGAGGTAAATAGTCTTTAGGGCCGGTGTAGGCCGGAAAAGTTGCCAATAATTAAGACGAAAATTAAATTTGATTGCCTATCTTTTCTACTTCTTGTATTACTATGATTTCCATTAATTTTTCAAACAATTGAGGCGAAGAAACGGTGTCTAGCGGGATAGCGCGTTCATTGGGTATGGATTAATTTAGCCTAGTGTAGTTTAAAAAACGTTTAGGGTTAAGCTTGGTAGTGATTGGTGGGATATTACTTTAACTGAGAGATGGACTAGGAAATTTAACGGCAACGTTGCACGTTTTAGAGAAATGGAGGTTCATTTGTCGTATCAGGTGGTAGGTAGAACTAATAACAGGTTACGATAATTTTAAATTATATTTATGTGGAATTGAGAGGGTTAATGATTCGCATTGTGAATGTGGTGGGGTAGATACAGAGAGGAATATTTTACTTGAATGTCCACTCACTGATGGGTAGCGGTCGCGTAGTTAGGGCATTAGCTGAATGGGTAAATTGGTCGCGACGCGAAACAGATATTAGAGACAACAGCTCGCAAAGGTAGAACACTCTAAAAAATGATGGTAATTTTACCTCACTGGTATGTGAAAAAACATATGAAATATAAGGTAAAATTACACCAAAAAGAGGTAAACATCAGATTACCACAAATTGGTGTAATTTTGGCTGGTAAACCGACTTGATGGAAAAATATTGAATAAATGAAGTAATTTCCACTGGGAAATTTGCTTAGGGGCAAGGAAAAATAACATATTTCGTGGAATATTACCCCTTATGTTGGTAAAAATACAATATGGACAATACAAGGGACATGAAATTCTGATTATATATATTATATATATGCATCTGTTATTTGATTGGAACACAAAATGTTTTTTTTAACATTGCATTAAATTGTGTCGCTTGATCAAAAATTAAACCCGTTACGAGAATGCATTACATAGCCGTCGACTATACAACGCGCAAGCGTTTGAGGTACGCAGTTTGAATACAAGTGCAGCATCTACACTGATGGCTTCAACGCATAAATGTAAATGGTGTGTTTTTCATTTTGCTTTGTAAATAAAGATTGAGGTAAGTTCATTTTACATTAATTATGTATTGAGATGATTACCATGTACCTAGCTATAACAGCACACATAAATAATAGACATACACCTGCGTATGGATATCTAATATGATATACTGGGAACTTAACCTCAATAGCATTTGGCGGTATTGTTGCTACAAGATATGATACATTTATTTAAAGTTTTCAACGTGTAGGTGACACGCAGGAAACTACCGTATCAAACTCTTCAATTTAAACAACAGAAAGTCTTCGTTTTGAAGGAGTCAATTCTTTTTTTCTCTTTCATTAAACATTTGGAAATATAAAACGGCTAGTGTCTTGCCGTTATTGGAGGCTATATTTTCGTTGTTAAGTGATGATACAAGTAAAGTAAGGAAGTGACTATTTTGGGTTTACTCTAGGATTTAATGACAGAAGTAAAGTAGGTATTAAGCACTTATACATGCAAATGTGCAAGACCGCAGGACGGCAAATTTGAGTTCAATAGTTAATCACAACATTATTTATGTATATACTAGTATTGCGGGAATCACCAGATATCAAAACCGTTAATCGATTTTTAGTAAAATTCAGTTTTTAAAATCGATTTTCAAAACCAGTTTCAAACTAAAAACAATACGTATTCCTTTTTTAAAAGTGCTATGTATTTTAAATTCGGAAAACCTATTTAAGGCGCAATAATTTGCTTTTAAAAACCGGTTTTGATTTTGAAAACCGGTTTACCGGTTACAATTTTTAAAGACGATTAATCACTGCATCCAAACCCGGTTCACATAAAGAGGCTTCGATTCGCAGCACTATTATCTACATACCATATACTTTTAAATGCTAAATTTATTAAAAATTTTCAGGATAGATCTAAACTTGAAGAAATTGAGGTGAATACACCGTTGATAATATGCTTGGAAGAAGGTATTAATAAAAATATATTTATTTCATATGCTTTTTACATTTATTTTTCTTTTCTAGGAAATGTGAAGTCGCATTCTTTAATGGTAGAAAGACAGTTATTAGACCCAACAGATTCATTTCGTTCTGCATTACAACAAAGATGGCGGCATATTTTAATTTTCATTTGCAGTACGCAAAAGAGGCTTCTAACACATTAGAAGTTCTGCAAAGGTATTTTTTTAAAAATATACCCTGAACAGGGCAACAAAAATAAAAAAAACTCCAAATCCAAACTCAAATTGATAAGATTTTTTAATGTATTTTTTTAGTCAAAATTTATTTTATGGTTACATTCAACTAGATCTTTGTATTATGAATACAACCAATTCTTAGTAACTATTGGCTTTTCTTATCGACCTTTCTCCCAAATGTTTACTCTTTAAAACATTGCTTATTGAATTTAAAATTTATTGAATTATTGTAAACCTTCTGTAATCCAACTAATTAATATATCTTTTAGAAATTATTAAAATTAAATCTAAAATTATAAATGGTATATTTTGAATATTTAAGTGGAGAAGCATTAAGTTCTAAATGACATAAACATGTTATTAGATAACTGAAACTTAATATTTCTGGATGATAAAACAACCTAATAATCAATTATTTCGAATTTCTTTGTTGTTACTCTAATCTATACATTAAAAAAAAATGTGGTAAAATTACCCCAAAAATAGATGGCAACTGGGCTACCGCCTATTTTTGGGGTAAATTTACACCTATAGGGGATTTTTCACATGCTTGTGGAATATTCCTTGAAAGTGTGGTAATTTTCCCTGGTAAATTTACACCTCTAAAGTAATATTCCCTAATGGAATTGAATAATTTCAGGTAGATTTACCACACCTTCACGGAATATTCTACCAGTATATGAAAAATCCCCGATAGGTGTAAATTTACCCCAAAAATAGGCGGTAGCCCAGTTGCCATCTATTTTTGGGGTAATTTTACCACATTTTTTTTAGGGTGAAGGGGAAAACAAGGTCGGCAAGTAAATAGAACCTGCTTCTGTTCACTTGACTGTTTTATGAGCTTGGCTTATTGCTTGTATCGTATTGGCTTTACCTGAAATAAAGGAACATGTTTACACAGAGCAAATTACTTGCTGACTTGAATTCGCTTCACTTTATGTAAACCAATCTTAATTTTACTTAACCAAAATTAACTCATCTGCGTGTAACTTCCGTCATTCCTGTGCAGATGTTTCAATATTTACTTAAGACATAACAAATTGATCCCAGGAGTAATAACACCAGTAAAAACAGCTCAATAAGCAGTTGTATCTCAAACAACAAAAAAAAAGACATAAAATAAAATAACATAAAAAAGTGAAACCAAAACAGCGAAAAACGAATCCCAAGAGAACCTTTCGCAACGAAATTTTATATCTACTTCGAAAAGTATTCCTCGCTGTATCGCTGCGTTCGTATTTCTCGCCTCATTACTCTTAATTTTTCTCTTTTTATTTCGTATTTTTCTAATGCGAATTTCGCGATACTCACCGCTTTCATTATACGGGTAATGTTTACGCTATTTAAGTTGGAGGTTCGCATCCGTTTTGCCTTATTTTTCATTAGCGCTACGCAGAGTTGGCGTCTACAGCGAAAATGCTAATCAACGGTCTTAATTGGACGAGTCGCCACGTGGAATAATTTAGAATATTCCGGATGGTAAATTGAGTATAAAAAACAAAATGCGAAGAAAATGTAGTTTTTCTTTTCATCATTTATTCTGCAGTTTATTCTATAAAAAAACTACACCCAGTAGGTAAACAAATTAGTTTATTTCTTGTAGGTATGAGGTTTGTTTGTTTCATTAGATCGGTATATTGGATTGATAAAAGTGAATTTAAGCTACCAATTCAGTCATTTATATAGTATATCTAACATTATCTACATCACTGAGAAACCTTTGATGTTTGCAGTTTAATTTTAATAAGTATTATAGTATAAAATTGACTTGAAAATGATTTACATACTTGTCTGTTTTAAAAGTGAATGAAGGGTAATATTAACATTATATATTCAGAGTTAAAAAAGAGTATAGCATATTGTTAAGTTCGTAACAAATGGTTTGAAAGCGTGAGATCTCCTTCTACTAAAAAATCAGTATTTCTTAAGTCTTATATTAATTAATGAAATATTTTATTGTTCCTTAGTAATGTGTATATCAGTCAAGCCCTCAAAAGCATTTACCTAATCATTACTACTGACTTCTACTAAATTTTCGAATGCAGATATACTAAAAATGTAAATGTTGATCTGGCAACACTGTGCACGACTTTGGCGTTCTGACAGCACTGTCAATTTACAGAGTGGGCGCTACTGCAAGTCATTGGGAGTAATCGAAAACAATTAATCGTTATCCTTGTAATTCTACCGCGATTTAATTCAACTTATGTCATTTTGTTTATTTCTTATTGTATTATTATTTAGCAATAGCAATAGTAATAATGTCTTTATTGGCATTCAAATTACAGACAATGTATATAAGTATGTATACTTAATGTGGCAAATGAGTACAGATAATGAGTAGCGGTCATTTTGAGTCGAGATTGTGCTTCCCTCTCTGACACACGCTTTTTTATAATTGGTGTAAATGAAAGATGACAATTGAGGCAAATTGGGTTAAAACAATCAAGTACCGCTGCGTGTCATTTTTTGAAGACAAAACACCAAAAGTGTCGGCAGCAAATCATGCTCCTTGTTTTATCTCTTGCCTGATAGCAAACAAAAACTACTTTTGACATTTAATCTCTGCTAAACACATTTAACTATTATGAAACTTTCATTTTCTTGATTCATATTGGTGAATAACAAAACGAATTACCAAACAAAAATATAAAATATGTCATCTGCTAGTTTTCAAAATTGGATATTTAATGAAAAATTAAATTTCTTTTTTCAGAAGTCCAGATTCTTGTCAAGCTTACATCGAAACGATGCCTTGATTGTGCATTCCTTGGCAGAGGGCCTTTCTTAGGATAAAAATTATGAAAATGAAATAATAAATATAACAACGGAGTTATTCGTGAAAAATACAACATAATAGGGTTTTAAATAAAAAAAAATAAGCCATTTGCTACAGTAAACAAACAAAGAACATAAAAATTGTGCTCTGTGTTGTGTTACGTTTTCGTCGATAAGGAATCACAAAAACACCTGAATAATTTTGCGTTAGTTAGGTGGAGGAATGTAAACAAGTAACCCATGTATGCACGTGCAGTTTAAAGACTAAATATATGCAAGTTCGAAGGAAATACGTTAGTATTTATATTTAGATAGATAAGTATTCCCTATAAGTACTTAAAAATGTTTCATTTTAAAATGACTAAGTTTGTGTACATTAATTTTTTGTGTCGGTATTATTTTAGTTAGGCCCAATTGCGGTTGAAACCATAGATCGATGATCTACGGTTTATATTTCATTTTAGACTTAAAACCAATATAAATCAAAAAATAAGCTCGATCTTGTTATATTTAATCCTTAAATCGCGATTGTAATAATATTCCTTATCAATAAATGAGGTAATAAATTACTGCAAGCTGAGCTAAAGTGGTTTAATACTTTGTAAAATTAATAAAATAGGGGAGGGGAGAGTTGGCACCTGATTAGCCCCAATATTGTCACGAGCCACCACTGGTACACTCGTGAAAAGTTATTTTTAGAATTAAATATTGTAGTAAGAAATGCGGTATTGTTTCGTAAATGCTGTAATAAAAGTAAGTACCTACAATTTACCACGAAACTATAATAAACATATCATCAAGATATAGATAAGTTACACAAAATTATATAAAATTTTACTACAATAACTAGTAGCTTATCTCACAAGGTTGTATAAAGAAAGTGTCCATAATAATAACAATAATAATATCTTTATTGTCGTAGATTCAAAGAATATAGACATTGTCATGCAAAAAATATGTTCATCAAATAAGTTATGGAACAAAGTGTTTCGAGATTAATTTGTTACAGTTAAGTTTCCAATTTAAGTTGTTATCAAAGTGAATACCCAAAAACTTAAAGTCATCAGCGCCAACAGATAATGGCATAGGCTTAACTTCATTTTGCCAATTATGAAATTGCAGAATACTCGTTTTGGCAGTATTAAAAAACAAATCATGACAACTAAAAAAATTAATGGTGTCAATTATTGCGTATCTACAAATCTTCTCAGCATTATCCTTATTACTATTAATGAAAAAACATTAGCGTAAGCAGTATGTTGAATTCTATCAGAACACAGATCAAAATCAGCAACATAAAGTAAAAAGAGTACAGGACCCAATATAGAACCCTGAGGAACACCAATACGAACCCTTAACCGTTCTGAATTAATATTTACACGTACATTATTATTAAGATATCATAATGAAATGGTTCGATTACGTTCAAAAAGGTAAGATTTTACCCACTCCAAGGTCAAACCTCTAATCCCATAATTATGCGACTTCGAAAGCAAAACAGAATGGTTGATGCAATCAAAAGCCCTGCTTAAATCACAAGAGACCGCAGCAGGGGTACTGACCCGCCTCAAGTTTCTCTATAATCAGATCAAAAAAGCATGCATAGCTGTTGATACAAACCTGTTCTGACGAAAAAAAATGTTGATTAGGATCAAGAATCTTAAATGTAGTTATAAAATTTAATAAACGATTCAAAAATCTTTAAAAACGAATTTGAAACAGTAATGGGTCTATAATTTTCTAATAAATTATGATCACCCTTTTTAAAAATTGGTATAACCCTACCTGCTTTTAGTTAATCAGGGAAAATCCCTGTTGTAAATGACAAGTTAATTAAGAAAATTAGTGGTTTAATAATAATATGTAAGACTCTTTTAGTAATAAAAACAGGTATTTCATCTGGACACGATGATTTTTTTGTTTTTTAAATTATTCATCAATACGCCAAGTAACTCCTCTTCCAGAAAAGGCTGTAAATACAAAGAATGAGCGTACTACAGGTCCTAAAAAAGTATGGATACAGTAACATTATGAAAAACTATTCAACAAAACTTGTTAAATTTGGTACATGGTTAAAAATTCTATCGTCTAAATGTTCTTCAAATTTCTATCTTCATTTTTGGGATACAAGGCTAACTGATTTTTTTAAATGCCACGAAGGTCAAATTAATATTTTTGAAAAGAGATTTTTTCTGCGTTCTGTGATGTAACACATCCATATCTTATTTTAATCGAAACTTTAAAAAAAATTTCGAACTAGTAAAATTTTGAAAAATGAAAAATTTGTTAGCCTTGAAATGTTGTCTTATCTATCGTTACTTCTTTGCTGCGTGAAATTTGACCAAAAATAAATAATAAATAGTTAATAATAATTGTAAAAATAACACATTACCGTAAACAGAACAGATTTAATAAAAAAAGCTCAAGCAAGAAATTACATAATTTTTATGTTAACAAAAGAAGTTCGAAATGATTTCCATTTACCTCCTGGCAATAATGAACACGTTGAGCAAAATTTTGCAAAGAATCAATCAAAATATTTGGAGAAATACTGGCAATTTCGTTTCTTATACGTTCTTGTAGGTCTTCGATTTGTAATGGTCTGTTGACATACACTCGATTTTTTACATGACCCACAAGGAAAAAATCAAGTGGGACAGGTCAGGAGAGCTAGCGGCCATTCAATAGCCCCCTTCGCCCTATTCATCTACCGGAAATGTTTCATCCAAATATTCGCGCACTTGACAACCAAAATGCGCCGGTACTCCTTTTGTTGAAACCATATGGTTTCTGTTGTATACAATTTCGATTGCCGGTTTGGATAATATTCCCTAAGTCGTGGAACAATATGTTGTTGTAAAAGTTGCAAATATCTTTCAGACGTTAAATTGCCGTTAATGAAAAAAGGACCTACGACATTCCCACCAATAATGCCACACCAAACATTAATTTTCTGTCGATGCTGCGTATGAACCTGCTCCATCCAATGCGGATTTCTGTCAGACCAATATCGACAGTTATGACGGTTAACATATCCATTTAAACAAAAAGTTGACTCATCAGAGAAGAGGACTCGATTAAGAAAGCTACCATCCTGATGTATTCTGTGCATCATAGTTTTGCAAAATTCGGTTCTGCGGTCAAAATCGTCGTCACTTAATTCTTATAGCAAGTGAATTTTATAAGGATGATATTATTCGCGTTTCATTATTTTTTGTATGGATCCTCTACTCATGTGTGGTTCAACGCCAACTATTGTACTGATATTTTGGATTTTCTACCACATCCAACATAACATTCAAAGAATTTTCTTCGTTGGTAATAATTCGAGGTCGCCCAGGTCTTGCACGGTCTTTAACGCTACCAGTTTCTTGAAATCTTTGTAAGGTGTTTGAAACCGTCGTCCTGGAGATCAGTTCCCGGTTTGGATGAATTTCATTAAAAAGAGTCACTACTTGAGCACAACTTCGTTTTCTGTCGCCATAACCAACCATCATGAGAATTTCTATACGCTCAGTTTCGCTTAAATGTACCAATGTTAAACAAATTATTGCACACAAGTTTAATTTTTGGCGAATATGCAAGTGACACATGTCAAATAACAGCATTTTCAAAGCTAATTTAGTTTTATTTTTCCAGAATTAAATTTTTGAATTTATTTTTTTTTCGCCTTTTAATAAAAATAAAGGTGGGCATGTGTTACATTACTGAATTCAGAAAAAAAAAAGCTCTTTTTAAAAATATCAAATTTGACCACCCGTGCCATTTAAAAAAAAATCAAGTTAGCCTTGTATTTTCGAAATAAATGATGGTAGAAAATTGAAAGAAATCTCAGACACTTCTAACTGTATGCCAAATTTCAACGAGCTCTGCTAAACCGTTCTGAAAATATTTAACTGTATCCATACTTTTTAGCGACTCTGTAGAACTGTTTATGTTTATAGGAGATACTGTTACTGTTCCGTTGTAAATTCATTCATTTGTGTCATACAAATTGTAAGAATTATAACAGCGAATTTATTGCTACAAATTGTACTTTTCTCGGTATGTAATGTACAGTAAAAGTACCTGCAATTGTGCTCAAATTTTATATGTTTTTCTCCCTGTGTAGATGGCGCTTTACTGTGACATTTGTATGTTTTAACTTATCTGTTGTCTTTTGTATTGATTTTGAATTCATTTTGATTTTCTTTCATATTTATTTTACAATTTATAAATTCTAGTTCAATATCTTGTTCCTTTTTTTCTATGAAATATTGCTAATTGATATCTGATTCTATCATCATGTTATAATCATAAAGGGGAAAACACATCTTCTCCCATTACATTAGAAATAAGAACAGCAAATTACAAGCACTTAAAATCAAACATTAATCAAACGTAAAACGATAGCCGTTTTACAACAGGAAGTTATTACACCACTTTACTATTCGAATAGGTATCCTATACACTGTATAAATGAATGAACCCGAAATAACTCCACTTATTAAAATATTTTACAAATGACTTTTATGCTATGTAAATACATTTACACCGTTTCGTGTATTAAAGCATTTAACGCACACTATTCCCTCTCTCTGTCTTTCTTGTGAGCCGACATCGGATTCTGAAACGAAACTGGCATTCCGAAAATAACTCGATGTCGCTCGATTGGCAGCATGGTAGATTGTTGTTTTGCGAGGTAAGGTAACAGTCGCGACCAGGCACAGAAATGTAATTACACCGAAAATATCGCCCGGTAGAAAATTAATAAATTATACGACGCTACCACATAAATACGCGACAATGTCCTTACTTCTATATCCCTGTTTTAATTATAACCGTGATGTTATTCACACGTTCGCTTCTCTCAGTGTGAATTTAATGCATCATTGCGAAGCTATTCGTCGTAAATACCGCACGAAAGTAAAACTGCAATAATCGAGGGGAAATTATATTGAGGAAACCGTCATAGGATTTACGGCTATCATTTCGAGCAGTGCTAAAAGGCTCTTAGGTTATGTAATCCGCGGTTGATATTTATGACATCCCAGAATTGATGGGAAGTGGCTATTCTTTTTAGTATGTTCTTTTTTATAGGATGGGATTAAAAATCAATACACCGAGAGAAAAGAAAGTATTGTATTAACTAATAAAATGGTGTATTGAACACTTTTTTCTTTTTCAATATGAGCAATGATATCTCAATGTTAATGCAATACGTAAAAAAATGTTAAATTGCGTTAGTTAACTGAATAATAATAAATGTTATAAGAAACAGACTATGCGTGATTCTTTGAACATGTACCTAATTTTCCATTAACAATTCTACCTGTAATTGAATAATACAACAACAATTATCCCAACAGTTACTTGTTGTACACACACGAAATGTAATAATTGTCTCTATAATTTTATAATATTGGTTACCACTATAAAATGTTGATCAGAACTTATATTGTTTCATTTAACCTACCTGTAGTATTCATCGAATGACTATTTGCATGTAATTCAACACCTTTAAGTGGTTATACGAAAAAGATTTTCTTGTTAGTGGAACAATTTTCGATTTTGCTTAAAATCACGTTACTGATCGGGCGAGTTTTTAATTTCATCGATGGATGCATCGATTACTGTATCATTAATGTATTAAACAGAGATATACTGTAATCCATGGATCTATCGATGAAATTAAAAATCCGCCCGCACATTCAGCAATTAGTCCATTGATAGCAACGCATAGCTATATATTGCTAATAGGAAGACTATAGTAGGTAATAGAAGAAAAAACGTTTACGGCATTATATACTAAACTTATATTAGCTTATAACATAACTAAAAAAATACAAAGGTTTTATTCATACATTTGAAAGGAAATACAATTTAACGTTTCATAATAAATCATTAATAACAACATTTAACCAAAATTCGTTATCAGCATTTACCGATTTCGTAATATTACCCACCAAATAATCATTATTTTCAACGGAATTGGTTTTTAATCATCATATTAATCGATTTACTTAAACAATTAGAGGGCAAAATGATTTTTAGGATTATATTTATCACATATTTTACCATAAGCTAGACAACTGTTTTGCGCATGCGTAAAATTACACCGTGTACACCGACTTGTTCTAGAATTGTTCGAATCGGTTACAAACGATCTTATTTGAATTTGCCGGACACCTCTTTCCAACGATCTTCCATCCTTGTGCGGCCCTTGGGTGAAACGTGTCTTCTGTCTTCCTCCTGCATCCGGCTGTCGATCGCTGTGTTTCCCAGCGTAATTTTAATATTATTTAAAATTTCTCGAACTTCCTTTCCTATACAGTGTAACAGCGTCGCTGCTTGTATTTCGGCTGTTTTCCCACTGCAACCACTCGCGGTAGAATATAATTCCCAATCTTCTTTGAATTGCCTCCAATTTTTTGCTAGGTCGCCCTCCATTTTCATCTTCTCGGGTTGAGATATATCCTCCATTTTGTTTTGTTCCTTTCTGACACTTTTTTTTTTATAATTTGTTGCACTTTTTCTTCCTTTCACTGAATTCTTTTTTGTATTTTGTTTGTTTTTTATTTTGACTGCGTCATGTTATATATATACTCCGCGATGGGTTTTGATTATCTTTATTATTCAATATTAATGTTACAGAAACTTACAAACATAGGTCTTATTGCTACGGAGGTTGGATACTGACTGACAATACGCATGTGCGATCACCTATATATGTAATAGTATTAAATATTACATTTCATTGAGTTAACACCGATAGTAAATATTTAAAGAACAACGTTTTTAAATGTCAAATCGACAATTTGTGGGATTAAACCAACAAAATAAAATATTGGTTACGCCTGAGCACTATAATCTTGTTAAATTAACTCTAAATGTGCAACAATATAAATATGTTTGTTTCAAATAAGTGCATATGATTCACTTAAATGCAACATGGTTAAATCAATGCTCAAATTCGTGACACTACGAAAAATGTTGAAATAACCATTTCATTTCTCTCAGTGTAATGCGTATAATACTGTAAAAAAAAAATCGGAAAAAATTACAGGGTTTTGTGGAGTAATTATGAGACACTGAAAACATTGGATAAAAATGAGACAGCTTGAGAATATTTTAACTTTTAGCAATTTTTAAAGCACCCATTAAATAATATTGTTGTCTTGCCTCTTAGCTCCTAAACACCATAAACAAATAAAGATTGGTTTTGATTTAGTTTCACGGAAAAAATCTCTTGGAAAAATATCTATACAACAATGTTGTAGAGAAAATATTGTGGTAGTAATTAGCATAATTATGTAACCTCATCACAGAATTTTATTAATTATTACATGTTGTTTTCGCAAATAATACTTTAAAATTGTAGTTAAACTTTTGTTGTATAATTTCACACAACTGTGACATTTTTTTCAACAAAGTTTGTGTTCAGACGTACACGACAAGATTGTGGCAATTTTTGACACAAAACTTCCTATTTTTGTTTCTAAATAAGTGGCCTAATTCAAATACACCTATGGCGAATTAGAATGGTAAAAGCTAACAATGAGATACCTGCAGTCGTCAGAGGGCGTTATTCGAGTACAGCGCCATCAAATTTTTAACGGATAGTCAGTTTATATCATAGTTTACACGGACATTTGAGCATTTTGAGCTGTTGACGTGGTTTATGCACCTATTAGATATACCTAACTTCAAAGCGACGGAGCAATTTGTTGTAATCAATGTGCAACAGTGGAATCTGGAAAAACTACTGGATGTGTCTAAGGGTTAAGACAAATTGAAAGTTTAATATTATAGCATAGCATAAGTAGACACATATATCGGCAATACACGTAACGGTATTCTACACAGACATGACGGCGTTCAGAATACGTAACAGTTCCCGAGCGGTTTGAGATGCTTTATGCGGTATTGCTTTCCCCAGACTCTGTATTTATAATTTCCCAGATTTTTTTTTTTGTTTATTTTCAGCATTTAAAGTTATACAGGGTGATTCTCAATATATGCGACAAACTTTAAGCGCTGATTGCTGGGGTTATTTTGATTATAAAGGTTCATATGAGTATATATCCAAAATCCCTTAGTTCTAAGGTTGTACAATGTTTAATAGTAAGTTAACATAATTAATGTTTTTATTATAAATTAACAAAATAATTAGTAAAACAAAATTAACTTATACTAACTGTTGAGAAATAACGCCCCAACTGCAATACAAGCTTCTATCCTCCGTCCTATTGACTGGCGAGCCCGTTCTAAAACGCAAGGGGTATTTCGAATTGTTTGAAAAGCTGCGATAATACGATTTCTCAGTTCATCGACATTTTCAATGCGAGTCGTATAAACTAATGATTTAAGGTGACCCAGAGAAAAAAGTCCAAGAATTTAAGTCTGGAGACCGAGGAGGCCACGGTGTGGACCTTCCCGTCCTATCCACCGATCTGATACGTATTGTCCAAAAACTCGCGAGCAACTAAACTAAAATGCGCTGACACCGTCATGCATAAAATACATTTGTAATCTTAATTGCAACGAACTTCTTCCAGCAGTAGGGGTAGCTCCTCTTTAAGAAAATTGCAGTATACCTCGCCATTTAACCGCATCGGTAAAAAATGTGGACTTATCAAGTGATCTCCAACAATTTCGGCCCACACATTGACAGAGAATTGATGTTGATGACGGGCATTCACTAGTTCGTGCGGATTTTCTTCGGCCCATATGTGATTATTATGAAAATTAATAATCGCATTTCTAGAGAAAGTAGTCTCGTGGGTGAAGAATATTTGAGCCAAATAGTCAGGATTTTGTGCGATTTTGTGTTGCATCCTTTGACAAAAAGCCACTCTTTGCGGAAAATCTGCCGGCAAAAGTGCCTGCACCCATTGAATGTGATATGGATACAACAGTTGATCTTTCAATATTCTCCAAACTGTGGCCTGACTAATGTTTAAAGCAAACGCAATTTTTCCGGTGCTTGTAGTAGGATGTTTCTCAATTTCATTTAGCACAATTTCTTCAACTTGTGGAGTTCTCACTGTATTAGATGGGTGCTCGTTGTCAGTCGTCCGTTTTTTTTAAATATCCCGTTTCATTAAGACGTTGGTGAAAACGGGCAAATATTGAATGATACGGGATGATACGGTTCGGATATCGTTCTTCATAAAGACGTCTAGCAGCACGCGAATTTCCATTGGCAAGATCGTAAACAAAATGCATATCACACATCTCAGCGTTCGTGTAATTCATCTTAGAAAACAGAAACTGGCAATAAACTGAATGAATACTCTGACAACTATTGACAAATATTGAAATGACAATCTCAACAGAATTGTTTTTGAAGAACCAACTGTGATATTATATAGTGTTAGTCATAGTTCATAATTTATTATTAAACATTCAATAACTTTAAAACCAAATCGTTTTGGACATACACTCATATGAATTTTTATGATCAAAATAACTTCAGGAATCAGCTCTTAAAGTTTGTCGCATATATTAAGAATCAGCCTGTATAACTTTAAATGCTGAAAATAAACAAAAAAAAAAATCTGGGAAATTATAAATACAGATTCTGGGAAAGCAAAAAGGGTTTTTGCCAATGATGAAGCGATGCTGATGAGTTGGAGATACTATTCAAAATCAAATAGATTATAGCAGTCCTATAAATCCACTCACCCTGCTAAACAATACGGAAAATTCTAAGCCTCTCTCGGCCTCAATGAATAATAATAAAAAAAAATCCGTATGACGTAGACTTTACACCTGACACTGTATAAAAGGCAAACCTTTTTAATAATTCCCGGAAATATTACTTTAAGAAAATTTATCAAATCCACAAGACTACCGTTTGGAAGCTTATAACTTGATTCACTACCAAAACAGCACAAAGAAGTAACAGGAGACTTTATTCTCCAAAAAAAAATCTAATTACCTCCCTATTAGGTTGGTATCTGTCAGAAAAAAATTTCAATTTTCATTCCTACGCCCTGCTCATTCGTTTCCGCGGTGTTCTCGTCAGACAAAGCGAGCGCGAACAGGATTTAACGTCGCCAAAAGAGAGACGGGTGTATAAGCGGAAGGGTCCTTCTCGAGTTAGACAAGATACAAATTGATTTCCCCCCAGTTTCCTAGTAGACAGATAGTAGATGAACGTGTCGCGGTACAAACGCGGAATACTAAACAATATTTCATATCTCGGATGCGAAGATTCGTCAAGCGGAATGGGAAGAAGCCCCGCTTACTAGAAACGAACACGGCACAATAATAATAATAATAATAACGATGGGGATGGGAATCCCGCCGGGGAAATAGAGACGGAAGTGGGGGGATTCTGTTCGGCGAGAGGCCAAGTAGTGGCTTGCCGTAGAAAATTGGGGATTTTTCTCTTTTCAAATTTCGCTTTTTATGATTATTTTATTGCGAATTCTGGTACATTATAACCGAATGAACACTGTCAAAGGAAGAAATGCTATATCTGATGATATTGCCATTGTAATAAATGTAAGTGGCTTTTTTTCTATAATGCAAGAAGATGGGGGATTGTGCGGTTTTATCAATTCTGACAAATCTGTATTAAAAAGGATTGAATAACTATGTATAGCAACGCTGTGGAACAGTCGAATATTTTTAATTGTGACTTACAAGGGAACACCGGCGGGTGTCCCCCTCCGATTTCGATGAAACTTAACAGATCGAAAGAGTACCTTAAAATAAGAGACACGTATTTTTTTATCGCGTATCCGCACGATTTTGGTACACCCCCTCCAAATTTGGACGATTTTTCAATTTTGCAAATATTTCCTAAATTTATAACAGATATTAAATTTTCTTCTTAACATAATTGCAGCATATTGCATGGCCTAAGGTGCGTCGTCCGTATTCGCAAAAGGTTAATAACGGGGGACGGGGTACCCCGTACCCCCCATTTTTTTTACCTTTTTTTTCTTTCTTATTCTTCAAAAGAAGGCCGATTTTACATAGAATACGATGATGTATAACAAGGTTAGAAAATTAATAATTGTAAGAATAGAAAAATAATAATAAAGCTTCAAAATTAATAAACTTGTCTATTGATATAAATCAAATGAACTATAACAGAAATAAGTTTTATCCTTAACATAATTTCCAGCATAATACATGTCTCAAGGTAGATATCTTCATAAAAAGCTAATAACGGGACGGGTACCCCATATCCCGCATTTTTTTAATAATAAGTTTATTCATTATTCATCAAAAAGAAATCGCTTTTATATAGAAACGGTGATGTATAATAAATTTAGAAAATTAATAATAGTAATAATAACTCAAAATAAATATATGTACAGGTCTATTGTGATGAATTTGATATGCACTTATCTACGCATACGTGGGTTTAATTAATTATTCAGTCACTTCATATACAATTGGTAATTTGCATTATAAGTTTAACGCGGTAAGGGATATGTGTATATTTCTTCTTCGGTATCTGGTAAGCTCACTTCAAATCATTTCAAAACCTGGCTAACGGATGTTCTTCTCTCGAATACCGGGCCAAAGAGTGCCCTTTTGATTGATTCTTGGAGTGGGCATTGTGTTGCCGAACTTCAGCAATTAGTGCCAAAAGACAAAACTTTGAACATTTGAAATATACCAAAAAAAACGACAGCTATGGTACAACCTCTAGATGTATATGGTTTTAGACTGTGGAAAAATTTTGTTAGAACTTTTTCGGATATAGTGATTCTTATGAATTACGACACAGATTTACATCAGATAAATAATATTATTAAGTTGCAATCCCTAACCCATAATCAGTTTTCTTTCCCAAGATTTTTCGACGTATTCAAGTACTCGTGGATAAGAGTGATACGTTGAAGAAAGACCTGGGCCTTTAAAAATCCTGTAGAGTTTTGTTTTAACAAAAATGCGCAGTCTACACCCTTGTGTAGTATTTGCAATAAACCAGCTATTGTGCGGTGTTCATGGTGCAAACAAAATCTGTGTTTTAAACACTTTTACACAGACTATCACTACTGTAATAATTACATAGCTTAATTACTGTATGTATATTAATCTTGTTCGCTATTGCAATACATATATACCAATAATCGCATTACAGTATGTCATGTATTTAATCATTAACCATTGTAATGTTTTTCTAATTCTGTTCTATTGTTTCCGAAATGTTATAATCGTTACAAACACGTTAGTTATATTTATGCTCCATTGAATACTTACATTGTACACCTACATTGCACGAAAAACTTGAAATAAATTAAGAAATATATATGTATGTATTATTTAATCCTTCGTCCTGTGTAGCAAATTTGGTCATATATACGCACTAAGGGATTATGGTATTCTAAGAATGAATAACATTTTATTAAGAAATATATAAAACGCAGTCACTAACTGCAGTTGATAAAACGATTTATATTGCTACCACCGATAAAAGTTTCGTATAGTATATAGTATAAGTTAGTAGGCATAGAAAGGTTTGACCATAGCTTGTCGAGTAGATACAATTCTAAATTGAGAAATATTTAAGTAAGGAGAGCAGCGGAGTAACGATAACAAATAATTATTGTTAATGTACTATATTATTATTATTACAATTATTTTTATTATTAATCCTCCAAATTTATTACCATTGCTTTCTATGTAAAAGCGATCTTTTTTTGATGAATAATGAATAAACTTATTATTAAAAAAATGCGGGGGTATGGGGTACCTCGTCTCCCGTTATTAGTTTTTTATGAAGATATCTACCTTGAGACTATGTATTATGCTGGAAATTATGTTAAGGATAAAAACTTATTCTGTTATAGTTCATTTGATTTATATCAATAGACAAGTTTATTAATTTTGAAGCTTTATTATTATTTTTCTATTCTTACAATTATTAATTTTCTAACCTTGTTATACATCATCGTATTCTATGTAAAATCGGCCTTCTTTTGAAGAATAAGAAAAAAAAAAATGTAAAAAGAATGGGGGGTACGGGGTACCCCGTCCCCCGTTATTAACTTTTTGCGAATACGGACGACGCCACCCTTAGCCCATGCAATATGGCTCAAATTATGTTAAGAAGAAAATTTAATATCTGTTATAATTTAGGAAATATTTGCAAAAATTGAAAAAATCGTCCAAACTTTGGAGGGAGCTGTACCCGAAATCGTGCGGATACGGCCGATAAAAAAAAATACGGTGTTTCTTATTTTAAGGGTACTCTTTCGATCTGTTAAGTTTCATCAAAATCGGAGGGGGACACCCGCCGGTGTTCCCTTGTTAGTGTATACCATAATTAACTGAAAAATTTAGTTTGTAAGAGTAAATAAATAAATCAAAGTGCTTCTTACACACATAAAAAATGTACGAAGTTAAATTAAACGGAGTTATAGCTTTCTTGAAAACAGTTAAATTGTCACCATTAAAAAGATTGTTAAGACAACACTAAAAAGAAATATTTTACACTTTTCGGAAACATTTTCAACTACACCCCATTTAGTTAGAAATTCCCAACTCCAAAAAAGAGAAATACAATATCTTTCGACGGTGTTGCTGCTTGTTCAACATCTCTCTCGGATAATAATAACATCAACCGGAAAAAAAATGTAACTACATTTGGTGTTGATAAACGATTTAGTAATAGTAGGGAGTTAATGTAACACCAAAATGTGAATTAATATATCATTACTGAGATTTTATTTTCGTAAGGTTGTTAGAAAAATGCCGAAAATTAATTCCTTAAACGGATAAGTTTTACTACGTAAAACTGAGGGATCTTCGGTACTTTCCGAATATTTTGAAGTGGGGAGGGACAGAATGCGTTTCCTTGGGCCTTGGTTCTTTGAATTTGCAGCAATCAGTGTAAAGTACAACATACATGAGTGCGTACATACTGCTGTGTACTGATTGAAATAAATGAAAAATGCAAAACTGAATTTTTAACCCAATGACGTTAATTAACAATCAAATTTATTATTCAAAATGGGTTAAATTACAACTAGTGCAGAAAAAAACCTTGAACTGAAGGTTCTGGCCTAAAATAAACGCTGCACTTGTCTCTAAATTAAAATAGGACAATGCTATTTCCTATGCAAAGCAAAAGCTTTATTTGTTCAGGAAGATTATCCAAAATCTTTCAAATTCAACCCATATGGTATCAAAACTAAAGTTAAAACGTGGACAAATGCAAGAACAAACAATACACACCAAAACGAGGTGAATGATTAATCAAAAATGAAACAGCAAAATTGAATAACGGAAAATTAGCTCTTTAAACTATAATGAGAAAAAAAAGCTAAAATATATATCTTCCTAAACAAAAAATAATAATTGATCTTATATCTATAAAGTGCACTCTTCAATATATTAACAATTATCACGATAAGAATTCCTTGATTGGCTATATAAGAGACAATTAATACGAAATTTAAAAAATCAAAATGAATTATAAAATGGCAACAAAGATATACAAAAATACGTCTACTCACTTCAATAGTCGAACAAGGATGTCCTTAACAAAACTCTACAATTGTTTTTCTTACGAAAATCCCTCTCTCAAAATCGTACAACGCAGTCGTATTACAATTCAACGACAATATTAAATAGAATCCGCATTAAACAACACAAGCGAACACTAGACAAATTAATGAATGGAATAATTAAAAAAAAACTTAAAACACTTAAATAAATTAAAATGATACAATAAATCCTTAACTAAACTTATACAAAATAAACATCAAAATTTGTGAAAAACTCTCGCTAAACTGAATCAGCTGTTTTAAACAAAAAAACCAACCAATAAATAACCAAAAATATGCAACTTGAAATACACTCCGCGAATTGGGTTGTAAATACCACAGCAATGCGTAGGCTTCCCTTATGCAAAAATGATGGAAAACACCTTATTTGTAAGAGTAAAGTCCCCAAAAATAAAGAAAGCGGATAAAAATAACAGACGCAAATATAGATGTTAATATTACTAACAAACCAGGTAGTGTTCTCTTAATGTTAAGGCCGCTTTACAGTTTTTTTTTTGCGTGCTATAAAAATTGCATGCAATAAAAATAGCGCCTGCTCTATTCCCTGTATTGCATGTACAATACAAGTAACATTGCGCCCAGCTGATCTAAATCCATTGAATCCATTTTTATTGCATTATTTGCATTTCTCAACGCATGACACATAAACTTAAAAATTTAATATCAGAACATCACAAACAGTATATAGAACAATTTAATAGTATCTTGACTCCAAAACATCATTTTATGCTTCACTACCTAACCATTATATCCAAGATGGCGCCGCTCATACATTTATGGTCGATGATGTTCGAAGGAAAACATTCATTCTTTAAAAAGATTACAGGTAACAATAGATGTTTTAAAAATATTTGCAAAACCCTTAGCATGAGGCGCCAAATACATTGGTTAAATGTATGGCAAAATAGAATTATTGATTACACTGTTCTCTTAGGACCACAAGAAAAAATTGATGAAAATGTAACTGTTCAAAAATGGCTTTGTGGTATCGATTACAATGTGTCCGAAGTTATATTTTTGAATGGCTATATATTAATAATATTCAATATATAAACATGGATTCTTTATCGTAACTAACATAAGTGGTGATATAAGTTTTTCAACATTTGCTCAAATAAAGCATGTATTTAATCAGAGATCAAGAAATTATTCTGTGTGTAAATGTTGGGAAACTATAATATATTCCGAATACTTTCAAGCCTCAAGGTAACTGAAAATCTTATGATGTATGTATTATGTTGATATGATAATGTTACCAAATTTCACACCCTTTTAATAATCAAAATGATTTTTACATAATAAGTAAGTATAAACTTGTTTAAATTTGTATTGCTTTTAAGTATTGAAATATATGTTTATGTTTTTAGTATAAACTTTGTTTTTATACTCTACTTACCTTTTCCATATTAAACATTCAAAATTTCCAGTTTATAAAATCATTTTTATCAATCTTTTGGGATTACACAAAAAAAGTGATATTAATTCCGTAGCGGAATTTAGTTAACACCGAAGCCGAGCTCATTTAACTCCGCAATAACATTAACTTAACATCGTAAAGATGTTCACACAACACCGCAACTGGATTCATTTAATTGTGACACGGAGTTCACGCGTGCATATAACTCTGTAATGGAGTAAGGACACAGAATAAAGGTAATCTTAACTCTGCAACGGAGTGCTTATCATACTGCATCGTAATATTAAAGGCAATTCCAAAATCAAATAATTTCAACTCCTTTGGGATATCAATCCACACCCACACCACAATGGAATACTGCTAACTCCGTTTTAGTAATTTTACATTGTAAGAGTGAAACTTTAACTAGGCAAAAGTGTAATTTAACTCCTAGGCACGGGTATTACTACTAACTTAATAAAATGGTGTTCTTATACCTATATATTTGCAATTTTGACGTATAAGCATTTTTTTTTAAATACTACTCTTCCTGAGTTAATTTTATTTACTGTACACGACAAAAAAAAATGTTTGAAAAATACCGACAATTGTAACACCAATTCGTAGAAATTGTTATAGGATTCGTGACGACACCAAATTGTGGTAATTAACCGAATATTATTGTAGGACTTTTACAGTGGGAATTTTTCCAATAAATTGTAATAATATATCTTACAATAGCATAGGAATATTTCAAATGTATCGAGCACCCCTTTATATTGTTAACTAGTAATAAATGCAACAGCAAATGTAAAGGAATCACTTTCTTAGAATAGATTTTTTCCAACAATTGTGAATTTAAAGGCAACTATTTTGCAGCAAAATACCTAATAGAGTGTTATAATATTTACGCGTAAATTTTAACTGTTGATAATTAATGTTTTAGAGTTTCAACTTTACTTTTAATAGTTTAATATTAGCTATAATATAAAATAGCATAGGGTACTAGCGTATTGGAATAATTTTTGCAACAACACGCGGTGCAGATTGTTACAAATTACTGAATATTTTCATATACATTATATATGTATTGTAAAACTATTATTGTAGATATGAAAGGGTAATAGAATAAAGTTTACCATTTCCAATAAAACAGATTTATTACAATGGACGACGAATTAGTACATTGCAGATATACAGGTAACAGTAGAAACTAAACTTTATTTTACAAAATATATGGTATTTTGGTAAAAATTAGAAGTTGAATTGACCTTCTTCAAGTGTATTCATCAACTTTCTTCCGAAAAATCTTTACTGAGTGTATACTCGCGTTTTACTTCGATTAGTAACAAAAAGGAGGAAATGGAAGTGATGCAGACCTGTAATAGAAATATATACTAGTAATCGAAAATTTCTTTCTATTCGGGATATCGTTTCTTTTTTTTTTCGTAGTGATAATGATTTAAAATCAACTACAACTGCCACCCGCTAGACAAAATGGTGATACCGTATCAGGTTATTAGTACAGCGCGTTACTCTTTTAAGACGAATTATCAACAGTTTCCAACTCCCTTGGAAACAGCTACGTATTATTAACGCCGCTAATAACGTAGCGTTACTATGTTTAAGACGAATTTTCAATGGTTCTCTAATCGGTTGGGAGCAGTTACATACGTGCTCCCAACGCGGCCATTTTGGTTCAACGGTTATACGCCAAATCTTGCAGTACGGTATTTTATACCTATATGTGATTATAATAATTGCCAAGGAAACATATTGATGTTTATCTAAGAGATAATAGAAACTACATATTTACTTACCTGTAAATCTCTCTTGTAAACAACTAAAGTCCCACTCTTCTAAACGATTTTTCACAAAGGTATCCAAGGTATCCATGGCGTGGCCACTATCCACTGCACGACTGCACAATTAATAAACGAATAAAAACTTTTGTGCCGGGTAGGGGTGGAACACGGCGAACTACCAATAGGAGTGCGACCCTTGATCACACCACCCCGATAGTTCACGAATTTTAACGAAATGCAATATTTTTGAAGTGTACATACTTAATTTTGCATTTTTGTGTGGGAAATGTAGAAAGTTTTTGTTTTATAAACTACTACTATAATCATAAGTTTTTCAAGAATAAAACATAACGTCCATATTGATATTGGTGAAGTGAAATAATTCATATTGATAATGGAAAATGTGCTACTACAAAATAGCTCCAAACATTTATAAAATTTTGCTGTACAAGAGGTGTAACAGTACCATCAATTAATGGATTTTTTCATACAATTTCGGTTCCTACACGCTTATTTCAATAATTAATAAAGTATTTTTTTCGGTGTAGGGTTATGAATGTTTGACTGTGATACTCAGTGATACATATTCTTCTCTTCACTACTTTATTATATCTTACTTAAATAATAATCTCTGGAAATTGGAGAATTAGCATATGCAAAGATATTATTAATTAAATTATTATTTAATGGAACCTTGCCAAAGTTACGGCCAATGAATAGTAAAAAAATTTCAAGGTTACAAAGAAATTTTAGTAATTTTGGATCCGAATTAAAAGCAGTTTTGCTTAAGCCCACGAAAATATAACAAAAAAAGTCACCACGTGCAGGTCTTTCACGAATATCTGTACACCCTGTATATTATCTCATGTTTAATTAAACTAGGTACTTAATTACTAATATATGACAAATCCTTGAGAGTAAAACACAATGTTTTACTGTTCTACCAAAATATATACAGATAAAATTCCATTTTTCGTTTTCTGCGGACAGCAAAACCAAATCTTACAACGTATCTACGATAAAACCGATATTAATTGTACGATTTCAGCGGAGATACGTTCAACCGTTCCGCCTCTAAGTATACACACAGACTGTAAAATTCCAATAAAATTTATCAACATTGAAAAACGCTTATAAACATCTACCCGCGCCCGCCGTATTCACTCGAGTAAATCTCGGATTCCTAGACGAGTGTTTACGATATTATCTGCTCGTATATATACTTTATTAAATCCGTAAAATACGGCAAAGTGTTCGGATGATATCTCGAATCGAACGAAGATCGGTACGATATTTTTATCTGCGTAGATTCGTCGCGTTGCGCTGTGGGCAATGCAGAAGGTTCTATTTCGGATTTTTCGCTATATCAAAGGAGAAATATGCGGTGCTGATGATTATTTACGGTTTTGAAATACTGAAGCGACGTATATGAATATGTCTTATTAATAATAAAGCGGAATTTCTTCGGTATTCTTAGAAGTAAGTGTTTATCGTGAAACGCGAAGAGGAAATGGAGAAATTAAATATTTATATATTTTACACGAATGATGAAAATTATTAAATAATTATTTCCCCAGCACACGATGGTTGAATATTAACACTCTTTTATGTCTAAAGTAGAATGTTTATTAAACCATGTAAAATTATATAGATTACAGATTCATTACGTACTTAAAATTTACTGTAATAAATTTAGAACTCAAAAAAAAAATATTTCTAATGAAAATTAGATGTATAGTAAAAACTTTCTTTCACAGATGAATAGATACTGAGCACCAAAAAAGTTAAAAGTGAACATTTAGCATAAGCAACCTTAAATTAATGCTGTAAAGACTGCTCCATTAAGAAAACCGAAACTTTGGTGGCCGTTAATTTTAGAAACACTCTGTATATTGTGTATAAATTTTAAACTGTAAGTCTAATTCTATTGTTCGACATCAGATGATCAACATAAATTCAAATAGAAAACCAGAACCGACATTAAAATACCGTTATTAACCCCAGACGGAAGGGAATACACAACATATTACTAAAAAAAAAGCCACCTTAAATTAATGCTATAAGGACTGCTTCATTAAGAAAACCGAAACTTTGGTGGCCGTTAATTTTTGAAACACTCTGTATATTGCGTATAAATTTTAAACTGTAAGTCTAATTCTATTGTTCGAGATCAGATGATCAACATAAATTCAAATAGAAAACCAGAACCGAGATTAAAATGCCGTTATTCACCCCAGACGGATGGGAATACACAACATATTACTAAAAAAAAGCCACCTTAAATTAATGCTATAAGGACTGCTTCATTAAGAAAACCGAAACTTTGGTGGCCGTTAATTTTTGAAACACTCTGTATATTGCGTATAAATTTTAAACTGTAAGTCTAATTCTATTGTTCGACATCAGATGATCAACATAAATTCAAATAGAAAACCGGAACCGACATTAAAATACCGTTATTCACCCCAGACGGAAGGGAATACACAACATATTACTAAAAAAAAAAAAAAAACCACCTTAAATTAATGCTATCAGGACTGCTTCATTAAGAAAACCGAAACTTTGGTGGCCGTTAATTTTGGAAACACTCTGTATATTGTGTGTAAATTTTAAACTGTAAGTCTAATTCTATTGTTCGACATCAGATGATCAACATAAATTCAAATAGAAAACCAGAACCGACATTAAAATACCATTATTCGCTCCGGACGGAAGGGAATACACAACATATTACTAAAAAAGCCACCTTAAATTAATGCTATAAGGACTGCTTCATTAAGAAAACCAAAACTTTGGTGGCCGTTAATTTTGGAAACACTCTGTATATTGCGTGTAAATTTTAAACTGTAAGTCTAATTCTATTGTTCGACATCAGATGATCAACATAAATTCAAATAGAAAACCAGAACGGACATTAAAATGCCGTTATTAACCCCAGACGGAAGGGAATACACAACATATTACTAAAAAAAAAGCCACATTAAATTAATGCTATAAGGACTGCTTCATTAAGAAAACCGAAACTTTGGTGGCCGTTAATTTTAGAAACACTCTGTATATTGTGTATAAATTTTAAACTGTAAGTCTAATTCTATTGTTCGACATCAGATGATCAACATAAATTCAAATAGAAAACCAGAACCGACATTAAAATACCGTTATTCACCCCAGACGGAAGGGAATACACAACATATTACTAAAAAAAGCCACCTTAAATTAATGCTATACAGGACTGCTTCATTAAGAAAACCGAAACTTTGGTGGCCGTTAATTTTAGAAACACTCTGTATATTGTGTATAAATTTTAAACTGTAAGTCTAATTCTATTGTTCGACATCAGATGATTAACATAAATTCAATTACAAAACCAGAACCGACATTTAAATACCGTTATTCACCCCAGACGGAAGGGAATACACAACATATTACTAAAAAAAGCCACCCAAGTTGATCTCTCCGATTTTGATGAAATTTAGTAAAGATGTAGAACGTCGAAAAATATTTGAGACGTATCTTTTTCAGCGTCCTATATTTGGATTCTAGGGGATGTAATGGGAGCTCAAAGTTTTCCCCAAAAACACATTTTTGCAATATTTCAGAACGAAAAGAGATATAAGAGATCGAATACAGATCAAATCGTTCCTTGTTACCAGCCGTACATTTTAGGTTGAAAAAAGGACAGTAACACACCCACAGGCTGGTAGGTGGTTAAAACATATCATTTTTTCTCACGCCTGTTCTTGTATATTATAAACTCAATTTTTCTTTTTTTTTATCTTTAAACTAAATGAAAAAATAAAGTAAATTACATGTTTTTAGATTATTTTATAAATGTTCATTTTAGAAAGTTATTGTCATTTCTATGTGCGCCTGTAGAACACTATTTCCCTTCATATTTTTGGAATTAAATTTAATGTCGCATTGTATTTCACAATTAAAAATCGTTTGTTCAATTAAAATATCAAAAAATTAAAGTGACACGTACAATTATGCCAAAAAAAAGTTCGTGCGTTGTTGGTCATCTCGTAAATATAAATTACTTACATACAGGTTTGGCAAATCAATGTGTTTATGTTTGCCAATGTATGCAACTATTTATAAATAAAACTTCAAAAATAATATTATCACTACCTTTATATAAGGATGTGGTCAGCTCGCTAAAGTATGTTAAAGTGTCTGGTTTCATTTGTTATAATTAATGTCAAAAATTCTTTGCGCAAGAGCTTCTTCAGCACCATTTTGTGGAGATGCTAGTGTACTCAGGTATTGGTTATTTATTAAACTTGTTGATATTGTTGTGTCCATTTCTAGGTAATATTCTTGAATATTGACGGTGGAAATGTATATGTATACCAGTTGACGTTTGACAGTCAGTAAGATAAGAGTTGATAAAATAGAGAGCTTTTACACGGTACCTAATATCAACGATGTCAATTAGCGCAAAATCAGGCACAACAAATTGCAGACTAGAGTATATGCAGAGGAAGTTAAGTTAAAAGAGTGTGCACTCATTTTAAAGCTAAGATCTTGAACTAAGAGGTTTTAAAAGCAAAACCGGATTTTCAGTATTAGTTTTTGTGGCAAAGACACTTTTCTGCGAGTATGCGGTCAGAGTCGATTTTTTTGCTCTCAAGTGTAGTATGACTTATTGTGATGGTCATAAATAACAATTTAATATTTGACATTTTGAGTATACAACCAGGTATGTTACATTCCAATGACTTGGAATTTTATTGTGCTTTTCAAACCTGTTTTAAATATAATAATATATTGTCCAACAGATTTTACAATCTAATAATAGGACAAATGAGTAAAAAATATATAATGATACTAAGAATTAACACATAGGTCAAGAAGAAAAACGTAGCACTTAAAACAAGAAAAAATACAGCAGTAACAGTATACTTATTTTATACAGATCGAAAACAGATACAAAAAAAGAAAAGAAAAAAATGAACTTCTTACAGTGTGTATATTATGAGGATCAAGAACATACGTTTAATATTTGTTATAATGAAGAAAAATGAATGTCTATGCTACTATCTGATATGTGATTATAATATTGTGAATTTCTAATAAATCAAAATTAAACGTTTCCAGTAACAAACCGTGGTCGAAACCCTGAGGTGGGTATGTGCCATATCCTCTAAAATATAGATATTTTTGAAAACTTTCTTTGTATTGTTTCCAGCATATCTGAGTAAATGTGTTGTAAATAGGAGATCATATCACTGATGCATATTCGAGTTTTGAGCGTACGTACTGCTGATGGTTAGACAACCCATTTATCACTGTGCATTTCAAGTTGCATATTTTTAGTTATTTATTGGTTGTTTTCTTTGCTAAGTCAGCTGTTGTTCAATTTACCCAGAATTTTTCACAATTTAGATTTTGTTTGGTATAAGTTTAGTTAAAGAGTTTATTCTATCATTTTGAATTTATTTAGTGTTAAGATTTTTTAATTAATTCAGGCATTTAAATGTCTATTGTTTGCTTGTGTTGATTTTATGCGGATTCTGTTGAATAGTGTCGTTGTAATGTAATACGTCTGCATTGTATGATTTTAAGAGAGAGGATTTTTGTAAGAAAAACAATTGCAGAAGGTTGTTAAGAACTTCCTTGTTCGGCTATTGACGTGAGTAGACGTATTTTTGTATATCATTGTTGCCATTTTGTAATTCATTTGATATTGAAATTTAATTCTGTAAAATTAGTCAATCAAGGATTTCTTTTCATAATAATTGTTAATGTATTGACGTGTACACATAGTAGATATAAGATCAATTATTATTATTTGTTTAGGAGTCTAGTCTAGTTAAGTCTGATCTCATTCACTCACAATTTACTTTTCGTGGTTAGATTCAAGTTTTAATTCGCGAGGGTAACTCTGAGGTTAACAGTTCTTTTGCGTTCATTAAAATCTTGTCCGTTGAGTTAGCTAAATTTTCTTTTTCTTTTTCATTTTAAAATTCATTTTGCACTTTCATTTAACTTAATCAGTACACAGCAGTACGCATAATACAGAGGTATAATAAACGATATAGAAAAATGACGCACATTTCTTATTAAAAATCCTAATGCTTTAGCAGCAGCTACAGTAATGGTGGTGATATGGGTTGCAAAAATTAGTTGGGTAATCTTCGATGCCAAACTAAAACCTAGATCCTTTATGTATTACAACGTGAGATTTCTTCATTGTAGTAAGTATAAGTAAATACAACTGGATTGGTTTTTCGAGTATATGTTAAGACATTAGCATTTTGAGATGTTAATTTCCAGGTGGTTATCAAAACACAAGCAGCTAGTTGATCGATTTGACGTTGAAGGTAATAGCAATCCTCAATGGTTTTAATCTCATTATATATTTTCAAATCATCAGTAAATAACAATCGTGGACAGTCTAACGATGCACAGACATCGTTAATAAATAACAGGAACAGAAGGGGTCCTAGGTTGCTTCCTTGTGGAACTCCCGATGCTGGTGAAAACAACGCAGAGCGGTGGCTACCAAGAGTCACGTATTGTTTCCAGTCGCATAGATATGTGCGGAATAGAGAGAGTAGAGGTGGTGAAAACCGTAAGATATCGAGCTTAGTCAGCAGCAGTTCATGATTAATGCGAGCAAAGACCTTAGATATGCCTGTATAGATTACATCAATCTGTCCACCTCTGTCCAACGACTTCGAAATATCTTGGGTTAGTATCGATAAGTTGCTTACTGTAGATCGTTTATTGACGAATCCATGTTGGTATAGGGTTAGCTGATTCTTAATTTGAGGATATATAAGTTGGTATAAACACATTTGAAAAGCTTTAGCAAAATTGTTGATTATGGCTATCGGTATGTAATTTTCAATGAGAGTTGGATCACTCTTTTTATGCACAGGAAAGAGTTTGTTAGTTTTCCAGCGTTCCGGAATAGTGCTTGTAGCGATCGATAAATTGAAGATATAAGATATATTAGTTTAAATAACATAATCATAACATTCTATTTAAATCCATTTTATTTTCTTTACATTAATTATTTAATTTCTTCAATACTATTTTATTTAAACCGTAAACAATATAAGTTACAGCAAGAGAAAAAAGTTTCCGCGTAACTTGGTAGTAAAGAAAAATACGAATCCAGAATGTAAAAACACTTCTCTTCTTGCTGTACTATATAAACATTTTACAACAGATATATCTAACTGTTAGTGCTATCGCTCTACCAGCTAACCCAATAATAATACTAATTTGATTCCACAATCCAGTGAAGAATTCAGTTTATTTAGATTTTAATAGATTTAGCTGTTTCAGACCGAAAGCTACAGTATAACGCTAATTTTATTATTATCCACTGGCTATTCTGTACGAGAATTAAACGAACTTAAAGAGTTACAATTACTGTTAAAATATTTTTACAATTCCAGGGAGTAATTCAATCACTATTCGGTGTTTAGATTATGATGCAAATAGATCCTAACTATCACTGCTCTACGTATGTTAGATAAAAAGAAAAAAAAAACATTTATCTATTTGCTCCCACAAAATTAAAACAAAAGCGAAAATGAAACGAAAGTTTTCCGTAATGAATAGGTACATCCAGATCGATGTTTATAAACTACAACTCTATACAATGACTGCAAAGCTACTTTGATACCACGGCAATGTATTTAAAATATGTTCGGAAAGCAAACACCACCGGCTATACATTAGCTGCAAAACTATTCTCTACACGGAAGGTAGATAAAATAAAATGCACAGCGTAAAATATTTGTGCGGGCGTATCTTTGTCATGATTATATGGATATGCGAAAATTTTGTTTTGTATGCATTGCAGCGAGTAGCATATATACACATGCATATATGAATATCACACAAAAAAATTTAAAACATGGTAGGTTTGTGTAATAAATGAAAAAAATACAAATTTCTTTTTTTGTGTATTTCATTTGAAAATCATAAAAGGAATTACAGTTTTTAATTACAAAACTCTCTGCAAGTATTGCAAATTTAATTATGTTAGAGAATATTTTCCCAGATGTTTTGGGACATGCATGTTGTACCTATTTATAAAAAAGGAGCTAAAAATAATTCTAGCAATTAACAATAATTAATAAATTTAACAAAGGCTCTATTCCGATAAGCTATTGAAAAGTGCTTCTAAAGCTATTGGGCTGAAATTAAAGCAAATGAGTACTACTGTCACACATTCTGTAAATACCAAAAATTAGCTTAAATGGCTGCCACACCATTCGAGATATTAGCATAAGGATGGAAAAATTCAATATTTTTTTCTCAGGAATTACGAAAGCTATTACGTTCAAAAAAATTATGTAAGTAAACGCTGATTATGGGCATTCTACACTGAAAAACCGATATATTTAAACCAACCAAATGTATTTTGTTAAGCATATTTTCTTTGCAACAAGCATACCCTTTGTTGTTTCAAATATATGCAAAAAAGGTACACTATTGTCTGAAATAAAATATCTGCTTAGAAAATTTAATATATTCAAACAAATTATTTAGTTCAATATGGTCTTATATATGGTGATTCTAAACCTGCCACCAATACATATGTATATACAAGGAGATATAAGGTCCACAGTACACAGACTTTTGCATAATCAGGTACCGATAAGTAAATCGCACGGCACTGACTATAAAAAAAAAACTCTTAGATGACTCCAAGAGTACCAGTTTTAGGAATGTTGTGTGATGCCATGGTTCAAAAATTTAACCCAGATAGAAAATATCAGGTTATAATACCAGATAAGAAGGACTGAGAGACAGGTACTCCAGTAAGAGCGGATTCAAACTGGTATACTGACGGCTCTAAAACGGACTACGCCGTTGGAGCTGCAATATACGGTAAGAAACCTAAAAAGGCTCTTTCGGTAAGCTTCAGCAAAGACACGACAGTTTTCCAAGCTGAGGTTGCTGCAATACACCACTGCGTCCGAGAAATAGAAAGATGTACCGACCAGGTAAAAGCGTCGCTATCTTCTCTGACAGTCAGTCCACACTTAAAGCTATTAGCTCCACAAGCGTGGACTCTAAGCTGATTTGGGACTGTGTAAGCGACCTAAATGAGGTGGGCACCCAAATGAAAATTAACCTTGGCCTGGATTCCTAGCCACTCGGGTGGCACGACTCATTATATCCTAAGCTGCATAAAAATCGGATGGCTTTCTTCTGCGGAACAAATATCCCGTGTGTGTCTGTCGCCACACCCCAGAAGTCTATGCCATATGAGAGGAGGGAGTGGAAGTAAGAAAAGTAAGTCGTTCTTGCGGCTTCGTGTGTTACCACCTGCTTTATGCATTTTATTGCATATAAAGCACAAGACAATCTGCTGGAGAGCCTATCAATGTGTTGATCCCATCTCATAGTCGTATCAATGGTGGTACCCAGGAATTCAGTCTCCGACGGTGAGTGATTTTTGACAGTAAATCTTCAGCTTTGCGTTTTTTTCCAGGTTTATTTTTTATTTATTTTCACTAAACCATCTCCCAGCTGCATTCACTGCCATTTTGGTTTTTTCGACGACATCTTGGGAACTTTCGGAAATCACCAAGAGTAAAGTATCGTCGGCATACAAACAAATTTCGGCATTTTCAATACTGGATGGAAGATCATTGATGTATATGATAAACAGTAGCGGTCTCAGTATCGATTCCTTGCGGAACTCCACACCCGATACTCTCCAGATTTGATTTTATGCTGTTCCAAGACGTTAATTGTGTTCGGTTGGTGAAATAGGACCTTAATAACTCGAGTGGTACTACCCTCACTCCATAGTGCTCTAGTTTACGTAAGAAGATGTCGTGATTTACTGAATCGAAGGCTTTCGTTAGATCAAGCATAGTCACCTCAGCACACGTGCCAGAGTCAAACGCATCGTAGATCTGCGATATTCCTGTGCACTGTCGAATGCTCCTTCCAGTAACCATGCTGCTTTGGTGTTAAATACTTATTTCTTTCAAAATAATCTGTTAATCGAGATGCTATGGCCATCTATAGAATCTTAGATATGGCGGGTAGAATACAAATAGGGCGATAATTCTCGCAGTTTCTTTATCCCCATTTTTATGTATAGGAGAAACTTTTCCCTTTTTTAATGAATGTGGAAATACTCCTTGCTTAAGGCATTTATTAAAAATTTTCGAGTCGATTCAGTGCGCGTTCTGCTTAAATCTTATTTTGGAGAGATGTGACATTAATGCTGATTTTTTATACACTACTTATAATAATTTTGCTGGTTCTTACTTCGTAGGTTAGTATGCTCTTGTACCCTTGAATTTAGTGGCAACCTCTATACACAAGATTTATTTTTTCGCTCGCACTAATCGTTTTTTTTTCTGTATTTTTTTACATTTCCGATGTATTAATTTAATTTTATATTTAGTTACAAGTCATTTTTTTTGCATGGAGCAAAAGAACTAATCTGGCCACCGCAAGAATTAACCTCTCGAAAGTGCAAAGATTAGCATGTGTATGCATAACGGGGGCTATGAGAACCTGCCCAACAGCAGCTACTGAAGTAGTATTGGATTTTGCCCCCCTCCACATTGTAGTAGAGAGCGTGGCGAAGAGAACCGCACCAAGAATGGTCAAGGAAGGAATGATTAGGCTTCAATCTCCTGACGGTGATCAAACATGGGATATGCCCCGGGATGATATGTTAAAAAAATTTAGCTTTGTGAAGGAATTCACCATAAAGCTAAGTAACAGGAGCGAGTGCGATCATAACACCATCTTGAACTTGAATATAAATGCCATCAAATGGTATACTGATGGCTCCAAAACGGCAGAAGGAATCTGAATAGAATATATGGGCCTAGAACTACATATTTCGAAGCTTGGGAAAATACCCAGTATATTTCAGGCGAAATACACGCTATTGGAAATGTGTTCAGTTCATTATGGATAGGAACTATGCGAAACAGGAGATTATCATCGTGTCTGATAGTCAAGCAGCCATCAAGGCGCTGAACTCGTATGAAATCAGCTCCAAGATGGTCTGGGAATGCTAAACTAAATGAGCTAGGCAAAAGAAATAAAATAACCCTCCTGTGGGTTCCGGGTCACACAGGAGTGGAAGGAAACGAAATAACGGATAACCTCGCAAAAAAAATGGGCTGGAATGCCTTTTGTAGGGCCTGAACCCTTTTGCGGGTTAAGTAGCAGTACAATACTAAAGAAACTAAAAATGGAAATGGAGCAGAGAAAATCCAGTTACTGGGAAAATCTCCAGGGAATGAGGCAAAGTAAAATTCTTCTGGGAACTTTTACAGGTTTACAGAATGCATCAACCTGAGTAAGAACAATGTTCGCATATTAACAAGAATACTTTCAGGCCATTGTAGACTGAAAGGACACCTGAGTAAGCTTGGATTAGAAAAAGATCCTGAATGCAGATTTTGTAGGGAACAGGATGAAACATCCATCCACGTCCTCTCAAACTGTGTAGCACTGTGCAACTCGAGGGCATTACACCTGGGAACACGTGAAATCGAAGAGGGAGACTTACCTAGACTGGGGCTCTCTGACATCCTACACTTTCTAAAAGGAATAGGATTGGAAGGCCAGCTTGTAAAGCAGCAAGAATAGGGGACACATAGATCTTTTAGGTCGCAGT